>APFE030066625.1:102177-193845 GCA_000404065.3 Pinus taeda
ATTTAATTAACTTATTTTATGTTTTTTTTTAAATTAGTAATATGAGATGTATGCTAGAGTAAAATTAATGGTTTTTTTTGTTAATTGAGTTTGACTTGGGTGGAATAATTGTTATTTTCCCCACCCAACTTCAAGTTTCTTAAGATATTTTTTTATAAATTCAAGCATATCAACATTTACCAACCATTTGTTTTCTGAACGAAAATGTACCTTGTATAAATTACACTTTTAATTTATATAAAAACTTCGAGATTTTTTTTTTTTTAATAACAAAAACCCCTCTCTTATATTGGGATATTGTTTTCATTCAAAGTATAATATATATAATACATAAAGTAAATCAAGTGTAATATAGAATAAATGTTTTGATATCTTTCATAAATGTACGACTATCAACATCTATTAGCCATTTATTTTCAAAATAAAATTATAACCGATATAAATTACTCTTTTAATTATATAACTTTACTAATATTTAAACGATGAAAAATAAAATAAAAAAATTATAACAAAAGCCTCTATTACATTGAGGTATCGTTTATAACTTCATAACTATCCATATTTACCAATCATTTTATTTTCGAGTGAATATAAACTACTCGCTTAATTTATATAATTGGCTAATATTTAAAGATGAGAAAAAAATAAAATAAAAATTATAACCAACCGACTTAAAAAGACTAAGGTAAAAAGTTGAGTTTAGGATTTATAATCAAATTTCATTGCCCTCTGGCGGCTGTTGTATTTGAAATGAGAAAGACGATAGATACATCATGAGGATCCATGGAGCGACTGTTGGTACGCGGTAAATTAAGTTCCCAAGGGGACCATACCTGCAAAAGATGGGAGCACATCTAATCATGAACCAACCGTGGAGGTTCTGGTGACGGTGACCTAGAGGTTATGTGGACGGCTTCTAGCTTTTACTTTTGACCCAGTTTATTTCCATTTGTTTGACGGCTCTAGCTTTTAGTTTATTAGCCAGTTTATTTCCATACGTTTGACGGCTCTGGCTTTTAGTTTATTTATATGTATGGTGTGTGTTCCTATAGATAAACACCTGCAAGAACTGAGAGACCTGTATTTCCCACAAAATCATTGTGATGGCCAAATCCGCCCTGCAATCCAGATACTTGTACCAAGAACCACGGAGGATGACCATTCTGCAAAAAGGATTCCTCCGTTTTGTTATTCAATTGTTCAGTGGGTGGATAGTTGTGTCCAGCATTTTTACGACGGTTTCAGGCAAAGTCGGTGATTGTCCGAGTCAGGATATGCAATCTCTTCTGGCTTTTAAAAACGGTTTGCATGATCCCGCGGGACGTTTGGCTTCTTGGAATGTTTCTTTCAGCTGTTGCCAGTGGGAAGGTGTCTCCTGCGACAGCCGAACCGGTGCTGTAGTTGCGGTGGATTTGCAAAATTGCAGTTTGAGCGGCATCTTGCGCTGTGCTGCACTGTTTAACTTGACGGCCTTGGAGCATTTAGATGTCAGCTTCAATAACTTCACTGGTCTACCTATTCCTAAAGAGATGGGTCTTTTGAAAAACTTGAAATACCTCAACCTGTCCACAGCTGGATTTGCAGGTACCGTTCCATGGCAGCTCGGAAATCTGAATAACTTGACAGGACTCGATCTCTCTTCCCCTGTTTCTGAGTTGAAAAGTCCGGACCTCTCATGGCTTGCTAAACTCACGGCCTTGACAAATCTTTCTCTCAACGGAGTCGATCTCTCGGCAACGTCGTCTTCATGGGGACAGTCAGTAAGTAGTCTTTCCCACCTCTTAAATGTCACGATGTCAAACTGTGGACTGAAGGGTTCCATTCCCCCTTCCCTGCAGAAACTTAGAAACCTACAAACTCTCCATCTGGATGGAAACACTTTTCATTCCGAATTCCCTACTTGGTTAGCGAATATGACTAATTTGATAGATTTGCAGATGAGCAATGCAAATCTCAGTGGATTTCTTCCGTTTGAGCTCTCTCAGATGCCTCAGATACGATCGATTTCCTTGGCAAATAATAAATTATCTGGCAACGTTTCCCAGATTTTTCAGGGCAAATGGAAGAGCCTGACCTTTTTCCAGATGCCAAACAACAGTTTATATGGCTCCATACCATCTTCTATAAGAAATTTGTCATCTCTGACCGTGCTACAACTGCAGAAGAACAATCTGAGGGGAATGATACCAGGGTCGTTGGGCTCCCTCCACTCGCTTACTGTACTAGACCTAAGCTACAACAAACTGACAGGACCTCTCCCATTATCTCTAGGATCGTTGTCTAAAGTGACCTATATCAGTCTTACTTACAACACTTTGAGCGGAGCAATCTCAGAGTCACATTTCCGAAGTCTGAACAATCTGAAATATCTTGACCTGTCCAGTAACAAATTAACCTTGAATGTCACGTCCAACTGGACTCCGCCATTTGATTTAGATACATTGAGATTATCTGTTTGTCAGATAAAGGGGGGTTTACCACCTTTTGTGAAGACTCAACGTTCTATGACGACACTTGACCTGTCCAGTAACACTGTCACAGGACAAATCCCTTCATGGCTCTGGAATCTCCCCAAACTTGAGAGCTTACACCTTGCACACAATCAGTTGAAAGGGCCAATACCAACACAGCTGTATAACTCGTCGACTTCTTTGAAAGTGGTGGACTTACGAGAGAATCTATTTCATGGAAGCCTTCCCCGTCCACGAAGTTCTGTCTCAGGCTTCCCGTCGGTACTTGATCTGTCAGTAAATAACCTTACAGGTACAGTGCCTTCAGAAATCTGCATGATGTTGCATAGTTCAATTTTCTTATCTTTAGCAGCAAATAAACTCGGGGGCCGGATTCCTCTTTGCATCTGTGAGCAAACAGAGTATCTAGAGGCTCTGGATCTTTCAGCCAATAATCTTAGCGGGCAGTTGCTTTCGAGTTTCAGTAATTGCTCTGCTCTCAAGGTATTGAATGTAGCAAAAAATAATTTGGAAGGGCGGATACCGATGGAATTCGGAAACTTGAAGACACTCGAGGTATTGCAGATCAATAACAACAGGTTAATTGGAAATGTTCCCTCATCCCTCCGAAATTGCACAATGTTGGAAATTTTGGAATTGAGTGGAAACAGCTTATCAGGCAAAGTCCCTGAATGGATCTCCGATCTTTCAAAGCTCCGCTTACTTGTCCTCAAATCAAATAATTTAGAAGGTGAGATACCTATCCAGATTTGCGACCTTCAGCAACTCCAAATTCTGGATCTGGCAATAAACCATGTGTCAGGTTCGATACCACCATGTATCTCAAACTTATCAGCATTGAGGAATAGAGATTTCGCAAGATCACGGCCAAGTGCGCTTGTCTACGCAAATTTCTATAAAGAAGAACTTTACCTGATGTACAAGGGTCAGGAACTGCCGTATAAATACAGCCTCTCCATTGTGACTCTTCTGGACCTCTCCGCAAACAATCTCGGCGGTCACATCCCCGACGGCATGAGCGATCTTAAGGGTTTACAGTCTCTGAATCTATCACATAATCACTTTACAGGATACATTCCCCTCCAATTGGCGGAACTGGTGAATTTAGAAGCTTTAGATATCTCATCCAACAATTTATCGGGAGGAATACCCGAAAATTTTGAAACTCTGAACTCATTGGGCTATTTAAACCTATCGAATAACAATCTGTCAGGGAGGATTCCAGATCGACTAAATTTTGAGGCGTCTTCATTCTGGGGGAATTCGAAGCTTTGTGGGTATCAAATTCAGCGAAACTGCAGCGATCATACTTCTTATTCCGGTGCAGGAGGGGACGAGGACGAGGACGAGGACGGTGAGCAGACAATGCATTGGTGGGAATCGTGGAACGCTGGAATGGGAATGGGAGTTGCAATTGGGTTTGGAACTGTCATCGGAGTGCTAGCTCTGAGCAGGGGATTGTCCAGGCGGTACCACCAGTTTGTCGATGGCATTCTGGGCTTCTGAAGCTTTGACCATCGTGTATCGTTTCCAGCGGCTGCCCCGCCCAGGGTTCGATCTGTGAACTTGGCTTCCAGAGATATTTTCAATATAATGAAGTATATAGTGAAGTATTTATATCAGGTAAATTAAATTATTTTTTAGAGGTATTTTCAATAGGAGTTGTCTATAATGCGACTTTTTGGAGATTCCGGTGACGGAATCCGGCGGAAGAAATGAGGTCAAATCTTGATTTTTAGCAGTTAAAATGGTTTTTTAACTCCATATTTGGATTCAGCACCCTGAAAAACCCCTTGGAGCCATTGATTGTGCAGAAACTAGTTATCAAACTTGGGATTCCAATGAATTACGGCCGGATTTTGACCGGAAAAAACTGCCGGAAAAGCTTTCAAAAAGTCGCGTTATAGACTACTGCTTTTCAATATAATGAAGTATATAGTGAAGTATTTATATTATGTAAATTAAATTATTTTTTAAATTTATCATAACGCAGTAAGGTGTTTTCTTTTGAAATGAATTGCCCTAGCCTTTGTCGTGTCCTATTGTGGATTTATAGTGTTAAAAGATTGAAAAAAAATTGATTGTTGATAAAAAACTGTTCATGAAACTGAAACAGTTTTTGAATTGAAACTGAAACGATTCGTGAATTTTTGTCACGTGGTTCTCACTCACTCATGGCAATGGTTAGTCGCCCATATTTCAATTTCCCTGAGTTGCAGTTTGAAAAGACTTTGAGAATAAGAGAAGTCGGATGTTCAGAAAACGATGGACGCAGCAGCGATTGGTGCTGCAGTTTCTCCAGCGACATCGGAGCCTGGATTTTGGGTGTCGATGCTGTAAACAGTACTAGATGTGTCCCATGAGATGAGCGTTTTGGGCATCTGAAAATGTCTGATTTCTTAGCGCATTTCTTAGGGAATTGTTCAATTCCTGGTACCAGAGCTCAATCGCTGTTTGATTCCACTATGAATGAATTCCACTCCTTTAAAGACATTAAGAAGCTCTTTTCAGATGGTAAAAAGTTGCCCAACAACTCAATTGTGGAAGCTGCCAAAAATTTCATTCCCTTTGAACTTGTCAAAGAGTTTCTTACAACAGACCGCGAAAAATTGTTGAAGTATCCCCATCCTCAAGTTATAGCCCGTGAGTATTTCTATTCCAAACACGTCCATGCATCTTCTTATTCTGTGCTTGATTTCTACCAGATTCTGAATAATTGAACTTACTGGAAATGGGATTAATAGGTGCAGATGACGAGTTGTGTGGGTTGCACGTGGGCTTTAAAAATTAAAAAAATTAAAATAAATTTCTGCTATCCTAAAGTAAAAATTTGGAATTCAATTTTATTTAATAAATATGTTTTTTTAATAAAAAAACACAAAAAAAACCTAAGTGGGCTTGTTTTCTTATTAATAAATCCCATGTAGTTTTCTCTCCTCTCATTCTCTAAAGCAACAAGCAGATCCTAAAATAGTAGCAACAGTGAATGAAGGTTTACGGTGGTTTTAACAGCTTTCAGAGCTATTTCTAGAGCAGTTACAGCAACAAGAGTGTTTTGGGCAGCAAGAAAAGAGATGAGGGTATCATTAATAGCAATAGGCAGATATATTTTTCATTTTTTTACATCCATGACCTCTCAAAGTGTTGGTAGTCATGCTCTTCAATGAAGATTAAGAATTAATATATATGTGAGATCTCTATTAGATTGTCATTTATGCTAATTGTTCTAATTGGGCAGCAAGAAAAGAGATGAGGGTATCATTAACAGCGATGCGCAGATATATTTTTCATTTTTCTACATCCATGACCTCTCAAAGTGTTGTTAGTCATGCTCTTCAATGAAGATTAAGAGTTAATATATAGGTGAGATCTCTATTAGATTGTCAATTATGCTAATTGTTCTAATTTCCTTCAATTCAAGCTTATGATATTTTGTTATCTAAAAAATGATTTTTTTGAAGTTGCATTTTGTGTATATTTAAATTCCCAGTTTTACCATTTGCTAAAGTTTTGGGGTGACATTTCCATTTTCCATTTTGAAAACCATAAATACCTTCTCTTTTGACATTGTCTCCATTCTTTTTCTCCAGGGGTGCTACAATATAAATAAAATATTCTTCAACAAAAAAAAATTGCAGTGTGTCATAGTAAAATAGCTCCAAAGACAACAATATGTCGAAGCCTCTATCACCAAGACATATGCTTCTCATTCAATTATCTTCCTGAAGAAGGATGGCACATTAAGGCCAATTGCAATCGAGTTGAGCCTACCCCCTTCAGAAGATCGAGCAAGTGTTGGGAAGGTGCTTACTCCAGCAGAGGAAGGCACAGAAGGAGCTCTATGGTAGCTAGCTAAAGCATACGTGACCGATAATGATTCTGGTTACCATCAACTTATTAGTCACTGGTAAAACCCAAATAGCCACAACTAATAGAATACCTGCAGAATTTGTTTGATATTTACAATATCATTCTATATATAGTCTAGACTGAGACTGTAATGGTCCGATTCTTTCAGGCTCAAGACTCATGCAGTTACGGAACCATTTATTATTGCTACTAATAGACAGCTGAGTGTGATGCATCCCGTTCAGAAGCTATTGAGCCCTCATTTCCGAGACACAATCAATATCAATGCTCTGGCTCGCCAGATTCTTATAAATGGCGGAGGCATTCTTGAAAGAACAGTGTTTACTGGAAAGTATGCCTTGGATATTTCTTCGATAGTGTACAGGCAATGGAGGCTTGACGAACAAGGGTTACCTGCAAATCTCATGAAAAGGTAATCATAATTGTTGTTGTACATAGACCATGGAGTTAAAGACTAAAATTTATTTAGGTCAGTGATCTAATTATTGTGCACATTTGACCTATCATTACTTGGTTGGTGAACTGTCCAACGACCAGTTTTCAATGTTGGGCTTCTCCCAATTTATTATAAATATGGACGATCTCCTTACAATTATACTGTATCTCTCTGTATACAGATTTTTCCTTTCAGTCAATTCTGTTTTTTACTGTAATGTTTTATGTATGGAATTCAAACTCTGGTATGATGCTGTGCTGATTAGTGCTCTTTGTTTTCTAAACAGTAATCAATACTGATTAAAATCTGAGCCTCATCTTTGTGTCAACCATTTGAATTTTGATTAACATTTTTACCTGAATGTGGCTACAACTTGACAGGGGTATGGCAGTAGTGGACTCATCAATGCCCTACGGGTTGAAGCTGATGATCGAAGACTACCCTTACGCTATGGATGGATTGGAGATATGGTTGGCAATAGTTTCATGGGTTAAGGAGTACCTGTCCTTGTACTACTAGAATGATGATGCAGTGAAATCTGATATAGAGCTGCAAGCATGGTGGAATGAAATCAGAAATGTTGGTCACGAAGACAAGAAGGACGAGACATGGTGGTACAGCATGGAGAGCGTGGAAGAAGTTGAAAAGGAAATAACAACAATCATATGGGTGGCCTCGGCTCTTCATGTTGTAGTTAATTTTGGGCAATACCCTTACGCTGGATACATGCCTAGTCGGCCCACCATAAGCAGAAGGTTCATTCCAGAAAAAGGGTCCCAAGAATAAGAAATGGCTTAGTTAAGATAGCTTATAAATGGAGGCACAAGTTCTGAGACTCTCATGGTGTTATTTCAATACATTGGCCCTGTTCAAGTTTTGAATGATTCAGAAATTAGTAGATCTGTTAGATAGTGGAGGCAAGAAATTTGCACTTCTTTTCTGTCAAACCTGGTAGCTGATAAAAGATGAGAAACAACTTAATCACACACCTGTTGGTAAAAGCCTAATACTAAGAAGGTAGGTAGAAGTGGATGATTAAGATTGTTTATAGGTTTAGCCAACAGTTTTATTGGTAACATGCTTAGTTTGAACTTTTGGTGATATTGTTTCATCACATAGGCTGAGTACGATTTGGTGAATTGTTACTGGAAATATACTTAAATCAGGATAAAATATAGGTGGTAATACCTAGTTGAATGGACAGTCCGAGTATATTGGCCCTTTTGAGGATTATTACTTGACCAGTTTGTTGCCTTAGTCTGAGTACATTTTTTTTTTTGTTGGTTGGTTGTTGTTGTAGTTTGTAAATTGTATAGGTGATTTTCATTCACATGCTTATTGGAATAGCTGGCTTCTTGAATAGGGCAGTCGTGCAGTTGAGTATGTGAGAGGGGTTTGTAGAACACATTATCTAATGAACTCTTATGTAGATGCAAAAAGTCTCACTCATAACCTACTCGGGGCTTCAGATGGGAATTTCTTTTATAGATTCATGTATTCATAGATGGATATGATATTTTCATGCTCTCTGGGATAACAGACTCTTCATTCTGGCATCTAGATCGAATAAATGCTTTGTCTATCACCATGACATATGCTTATCGTTCAATTCTCTTCCTAAAGAAGGATGGCACATTAAGGCCAGTTGCAATCGAGTTGAGCCAACCCCCTTCAGAAGATCGGGCAAGTGTTGGGAAGGTGTTTACTCTAGCAGAGGAAGGCGCAAAAGGAGCTCTATGGCAGCTGGCTAAAGCGTATGTGACCGTTAATGATTTTGGTTACCATCAGCTTATCAGTCACTAATAAAACCCAAATATCCACAACTAATAGAATACCTACAGAATTTGTTTGATATTTACAATATCATTCTATATATAGTCCAGACTGAGACTATAATGGTCAAATTCTTTCAGGCTCAAGACTCATGCAGTTATGGAACCATTTATTATTGCTACTAACAGACAGCTGAGTGTGATGCATCCCGTTCACAAGTTATTGAGCCCTCATTTCCAGGACACAATCAACATCAATGCTCTGGCTCGCTAGATTCTTATAAATGGCGGAGGCATTCTTGAAAGAACAGTGTTTACTGGAAAGCATGCCTTGGAGATTTCTTTGGTAGTGTACAGGCAATGGAGGCTTGACGAACAAGGGTTACTTGCAGATCTCATGAAAAGGTAATCATAATTGTTGTTGTACATACACCATGGAGTTAAAGACTAAAATTTATTTAGGTCAGTGATCTAATTACTGTGCACATTTTACCTATCATTACTTGGTTGGTGAACTATCCAACGACCAGTTTTCAATGTTGGGCTTCTCCCAATTTATTATAAATATGGACGATCTCCTTACAATTATATTGTATCTCTCTGTATACATATTTTTTCTTTCAGTCAGTTCTGTTCTTTACTGTAATGTTTTATGTATGGAATTCAAACTCTGGTATGATGTTGTGCTGATTAGTGCTCTTTTTTTTCTAAACAGTAATCAATACTGATTACAATCTAAGTCTCATCTTTGTGTCAACCATTTGAATTTTGATTAACATTTTTACCTGAATGTGGCTACAACTTGACAGGGGTATGGCAGTGGTGGACTCATCAATGCCCAACGGGCTGAAGCTGATGATCAAAGACTACCCTTATGCTGTGGATGGATTGGAGATATGGTTGGCAATAGTTTCATGGGTTAAGGAGTACTTGTCCTTGTACTACCAGAATGATGATGCAGTGAAATATGATACAGAGCTGCAAGCATGGTGGAACGAAATCAGAAATGTTGGTCACGGAGACAAGAAGGATGAGACATGGTGGTACAGCATGGAGAGCGTGGAAGAAGTTGAAAAGGCAATAACAACAATCATATGGGTGGCCTCGGCCCTTCATGCTGCAGTTAATTTTGGGCAATACCCTTACACCGGATACATGCCTAATCGGCCCACCATAAGCAGAAGGTTCATTCCAGAAAAAGGGTCCCAAGAATAAGAAATGGCTTAGTTAATATAGCTTATAAATGGAGGCACAAGTTCTAAGACTCTCATGGTGTTATTTCAATACATTGGTCCTGTTCAAGTTTTGAATGATTCAGAAATTAGTAGATCTGTTAGATAGTGGAGGCAGGAAATTCACACTTCTTTTCTGTCAAACCTGGTAGCTGATAAAAGATGAGAAACAACTTAATCACACACCTGTTGGTAAAAGCGTAATACCAAGAAGGCAGGTAGAAGTGGATGATAAAGATTGTTTATAGGTTTAGCCAATAGTTTTATTGTAACATGCTTAGTTTTAACTTTTGGTGATATTGTTTCATCACATAGGCTGAGTACGGTTTGGTGAATTGTTACTGGAAATATACTTAAATCAGGATAAAATATAGGTGGTAATACCTAGTTGAATGGACAGTCCGAGTATATTGGCCCTTTTGAGGATTATTACTTGAACAGTTTGTTGCCTTAGTCTGCTGAGTTCTTTTTGTTTTGTTGTTGGTTGGTTGTTGTTGTATTTTGTAAATTGTATAGGTGATTTTCATTCACATGCTTATTGGAATAGCTGGCTTCTTGAATAGGGCAGTCATGCAGTTGAGTATTTGAGGGGGGTTTGTATAACGCATTATCTAATGAACTCTTATGTAGAGGCAAAAAGTCTCACTCATAGCCTACTCCGGGCTTCAGATGCGAGATTCTTTTATAGACTGATCAACTTACTAGAACTACTGCTACACTTTCTTCATCGACAGAAGCCACTTGAAAATGCTTGAAAATAAACTCTCTGTAAGGGCCATTGTCAATAAAAATATTTGCAGTGGAGGCCCTCAGCCCAACAACCATTTTAGCCAGCCTTGGAAGGCAAATAGTTGAGTTCAAACATGATGAAAATTTAATTCCCTGTATACAAAAGCATGTATCAGGTGTTGATAGTGGCTAGAAATATGAATTGAAGATGTATATACCTCCTTCTGTACAAAAATGAATAGAAGAGGCAGAGGTATAAGCTTCACCTCAAATTTTCTTGCAAGTTCAATCCACTGTAGGATGTGAAAGGAAGTGTCATAATGCTAAGAGCGAAAAAGAGGGGAAGGAAGAAACTAATAATTTCAAAAATTTTAGCTTTCTATCCGTACCTTGATTTGTTCTAATAAAATAAATATTAATTGTTTGACAGCATCCAGGGAGCTATCTGGTAATAATAATATTATCAGTATTAGTATTATAATAATAATAATAACAATGGAAATGTGGGGAAGGAAGAAACTAATAATTTCAGAAATTTGGACCTTTTATCCTAGCTTTATTTGTTCTTCAAATCCAACTAATATTTTGTACATCCAACTTATGGTGAACCAACAGCTTGAAAGCCAATTGCAAGTCATTCAGCCAACAATGATCTATAAGCATGTCATAGTAGTATGTCTCTGCATATTCACAATAGTGATTCCACTGTCATATTATTATTCCCCACTTGGACAGAGCGATGACACAAGGGGTTTCTACATGTTGACCAACCGTGTAAATTGGATCTTATAAATTATAATTCTTGTTTTCGATTTATTTAGTACCCATTGAAGAAAAACTAAAATAGTTGAAGGGTTGAGATGAAAGGCTAAAACAATTATTCGTATGTTTTTAAAAAATATCCATACATTCTGGTCGAATCCGTCTATGAGGGTTGAATCTTTCCTCCATGTCAATCTCTGATTTGGTGGAAGAACACCCGACTGCTGCCCCTCAAAGAACATAATGCTCTTTGAGAGGGCATCTTTGTAGTCAAAATTTCCATTGCCAGGGAAAGAAGAGTCTAGCACCTCTCTGTAAGGTTCACCTCAAATTTTCTTGCAAGTTCAATCCACTGTAGGATGTGAAAGGAAGTGTCATAATGCTAAGAGTGAAAAAGAGGGGAAGGAAGAAACTAATAATTTCAAAAATTTTAGCTTTCTATCTGTACCTTGATTTGTTCTAATAAAATAAATATTAATTGTTTGACGGCATCCAGGGAGCTATCTGGTAATAATAATAATAATAACAATGGAAAGGTGGGGAAGGAAGAAACTAATAATTTCATAAATTTGGACCTTTTATCCTAGCTTTATTTGTTCTTCAGATCCAACTAATATTTTGTACATCCAACTTATGGTGAACCAACAGCTTGAAAGTCAATTGCAAGTCATTCAACCAACAACAATCTATAAGCATGCCATAGTATTATGTCTCTGCATATTCACAATAGTGATTCCACTATCATATTACTATTCCCCACTTGGACAGAGTGATGACACAAGGGGTTTCTACATGTTGACCAACCATGTAAATTGGATCTTATAAATTAAAATTCTTGTTTTCTAGCCTTCTATTTCTGTAGATATCAATTGTGTAGTTGATGACATACTTTTTATAAATAAATTTCCATGGCTATTACAGTTCAATTAAGAGCCAATCTCTTACAGAGTTCAGAGTTGAATTCATCTGTAACTGCCTTTGATTTAGGGAGTGATCTAGAAAAGACTTCAATGCCTAACAAGACTGTGATAATCACAACCATAAACGCAGCTTGGGCAGAAGAAAACAGTGTACTAGATTTGTAAATGCAGAGCCTTCGAATAGTTATTGAATCATGTTCTCCTCGTTGTAGTGGACCAGGGGTCATTTAATCGTTGCCAACATATTCATCACATTGCTATATTTTGCTGAAAGAAATATCTGATTTCAATGAATCTGCCTTTGCATACCAAGACTGGCGTGAATGGTAAAAGTCAATGAATCTGCCTCTGCGTGCAACTAGAAGTTGTTGGATGAAAATCTTTGTTTTAAAGGAAAGAAATGGAATGGTTTTTTTGTTATTTGTATTACCAAAAGAAACGGCTTAGTTAAGATAGCTTATAAATGGAGGCACAAGTTCTGAGGCTCTCATGATGTTATTTCAATATATTGGCCCTGTTGAAGTTTTGAATGATTCAGAAATTAGCAGATCTGTTAGATAGTGGAGGCAGGAAATTTGCACTTCTTTTCTATCAAACCTGGTAGCTGATAAAATATGAGAAACGAATTAATCACACACCTGTTGGTAAAGGCCTAATACTAAGAAGGCAGGTAGAAGTGGATGATTAAGATTGTTTATAGGCTTAGCCAACAATTTTATTGGTAACATGCTTAGTTTGAACTTTTGGTGATATTATTTCATCACATAGGCTGACTACGGTTAGCATAGTAGTTTTCTTTGTTTACATGTATTCCCATGGTTTGGCAGACATTTATGTTGCACTGGTTGTGAGTTGTTAATGGTTTCGGATGTGGATTAGGATTAAATAGCTCTTCGAGGAAATCTAATGATATGCTAGATTTCCAGTTGATCAATTTGCTAGCTTTTCTAGATGTACTTATCATACATCAGACAAAGTGAAGAGAGGCTCTGTAACCAGGAGAAGTTGCATTGGCTTCAGACCTTTTCTGCTGTGGCCTGCCCTGTTTATACTTACCCTGTTGCATTGTATGCTTGTAGATATGCAAATTAATAACTGAGAATACTTTGAAATTGGTTTCAAAGTACGAGTTTAGTGAATATCATGTTCTAAAGCTTATTGTGTCCATTCTATTTAGAGATATCTCAGGCTAAGGATGTGTCGACACTTTAGCCCTTAGGTGAAGGCTTATCATCCAAAGATCATATTGTATCTACACTTTATTTGTATCATAAATATGCGGTTTCACTAAGATTAATAATTTTCATAGTGGAGCAATGCCAATGGATTTGGGACTTTATAACCTGAATTTTAGTAATTACCTTTGCTGATTTGATATGTCGGGTCTTAGGCCATCCAAACCAACTTAAAATTTTAGTTATAACTTTACAATTCTCCTTGGAATGTAAATGAATGGAATGTCAACTAAAGCAGGAGGCTTACGAGACTGTACTAAAGTTTTCTTTGTTGCTTCCTTAAAGACTATATGTTACATAAGAATCACAAATTGACAGAATGAGTTCAATCAGACTAGGAGGCTTGCAGTACTGCATTGAACTCTTATGCTTGCGTCATTTTAGACAATAGTTTTCTTTGTTGCTTCCTTAAATACTATATGTTATATAAGAATCACAAATTGACAGAATGAGTTCAACCAGACCAGGAGGCTTGCATGATTGCATTGAACTTTTATGCTTGCGTCATTTTAGACAATATATGTCATATAAGCATCACAAATTGATAGAATGAACTACTGGTAATGGAGTTGAATTAGACATGCAGGTTACATTTACTCTGATATAATAAACTTTTTGTGTACTAGTGTTTAGATATGATTTGATGTGCTACTAGTGTAATAGTGGTTATTGTCATTGTAAGTAAGGTGATTATACCAGCAAATTTTTTATTAACTCGGCAGCAAGTGTGGCCTCCCCTTGTATGGGATAATACAATGAATGTTGTTGACTATCACCATTGAGAACAACCCACGGCTATATCATCAATTATTATTAATACATACATATTTTTCTTGTAATTTTGCCCAGCCCACCATAGAATTTATGTGCATGTTGAAGGTGGCTGCTTATTTCAAATTGGGGAACTTGGCTTAAAATTATGAGTTCCAAACTTAAATCCTATTTCAATGAGCTGGCTACACATCTAATTTGTTGAACTTCAACCTTGGGAACTAAGACGAATGCTGACTCTTTTTGCTGTGTCATTTGTTTCTTCTTTCTAAATGATGATGTGCCCAACCACATACTAGCACTTACAATAATATATTCATCTAAATTTGTATACTCAACTATTCAACAATTTACAAGTAACAAAACTCAACTACTGTTTTCTATAACTAAAGCCTGGAAAGTAAACTTCACATGTTAGTATACCCAACTATTCAACAGTTAACAAGTAACAAAACTCAGCCACTGTTTTCTATATCTAAAGCCTGGAAAGTAAACTTCACACGTCATGTCATAAGATATAATATTTTGGCTTTAGCAGACCATATAGGGAATTAGTAAAACCACAACAGAATTTAAGAAACCATGCAGTGTAACTTACAACACTACAGTGAATCACATAACAAAATTTAGTGGACAATCATACCTGGGAAATGCTAGCTTCAGAAAGTAACAAATATGTTGAGATGACCAAATGGTGGCAAAATGCCTCGCACAGTTTCTTATGATGTACTACCAAAATGCTCTTCAATGCATCTCTCTTATCTATGACTCTTCAATGTGCCTCATCCCTCAATCAATTGCGACTACTAAATACACCTTCATCCTCCTCACACTAGATTCACAATGTTACTTTACTTACACAATGACTCATAATACAACATGATGTGAAATGCCAAATAATACCTAACAAATGTGTATTCTCCATGATGAAGTAGCTAATTTATAGATAAAAACTAACACTTTAAAACTGTTTTATAGTTTTTTGGAAGCATCATGAAATTGACATTGAAACAGTGAGAAAACATAATCAAGAATGCAAAAATTAGGGCCCACGAACTTGAAAGCTTGTAGGTGATTCTGTTAGATTAAGAAAGCTTGTATTGTAAACTCGATTTAAAATGTTACCAAATTCCATTCCTGGGTCTCGAAGCTCACAAGTTCTCTATTCTTCATGATGGAGTAGCAATAATCTCTGTTCTTCACGATGGAGTAGCTATTTTACAGATAGAAATTAAAACTTATAAAATTGTTTTGTAATTTTTTCTTGGAAGCATCATGAAATTGACATTGAAACAGTGAGAAAGCATTATCAAGAATGCAAAAAATTAGGGGCCATGAACTTCACGCTTCTGGGTGATTCGCGCGAGTTTGTATTGGAAACTCCATTTAAAAATGTTACCAAATTCCATTCCTCGGTCTTGAAGCTCCCAAGTTTTGTGCTGTAGTTTTTAAGGACATTTAATATCCTCATGGCTTATATTACTATTCCCTAAAGAAGGAATCTTCCATAATAATCCTTTTAAGGACATTTAATATCCTCATGGCTTATATTACTATTCCCTAAAGAAGGAATCTTCCATAATAATCCTTTATGCGTGTACGCATTCGTTTGAAACTTTGATGTTCAATCATGTTTCTCTTGTAAAATGTTACCAAATACCAAATTCCATTCCTGGGACTTGAAGCTCCCAAGTTCTGTGCTTTAGTTTTTAAGGACATTTAATATCCTCATGGCTTATATTATGATTCCCTGAAGAAGGAATCTTCCATAATAATCCTCTATGCGTGTACGCATTCGTTTGAAACTTTGATGTTCAATCATGTTTCCCACACAAAGGTAGACCATTTTTTCCCAGTCTTATCTAAAGAGGTCATAATTTTGTCTGGACGGAAAATTCCGAAATTTGATTGTGGGAGTGTTTAAATTTTTTTTGGATGGCGGAAATGGATTTAGCATCCATCATGAATGCCTAGGCACCCAAAATACTGAAGCTTGACTGCTGTAATTGACATTTTAAAAAAAATTAGCTGGATTTTTTCAAAATCATGCTGTAATTTCTATCATTTTCTGTGCAAAATTAAGGCACTCAAAATTCTAAAACGTGACAACTATAATCCACATTTTCAAAAAATTTAGCTAAATTTTTTCAAAATCATGCTGGAATTTTTATTATTATCATCATGGCTCCAACAATTTTTCATGCATTTTCAAATATGGAAAGCCGACCATGATGTTGTTCACAATTATTGAAATTAAAATTATTGAAATTAAATTATAATGTTTTAAATTTTTCTAAAATATTAATGTGAACAAATTATAGCCAATATTAGATAGCAAAGTAGAAAATAAGATATTTTTAAAATGAAGTATAATGTTTCCCTTATGCGATTTTTTGTAAAAAAAAACCATGCAAAGAGTTTGTGTCAAATACAAGTTATGTAACTATTTTTATTAATAGAAATAAGTAAAAACAAAAAAAACACTAAACTTAAATATTATAAAACAATATTCTTTATAACTCTTTATAACAATTTATATAATCAAATATTTATTATTCATTAAAAATTGATATTAAATTTATATTCATTAAATATGTGAGATTTATTATTCATTAAAAATCATTCCAAAATTTCCATTAATTCTCCCGGTTAAACGACGCTAAATTTTACCAAAAACAATGGCCGGTTGGACTACACTAATAAAGAGATGCACCGACAAATACGATACAAATTACGCTACGCGTAGACACCATCAAGTTAAGAAGGCAAGCAGCCCATATCGAAAATACAACATTCCGCTACTCCGAATCACAGACGAAACACCCGTGGTTAGACTTTTGAACAACTAAGGGAAATTTTTCTCCTTTTTTCAGCCTAGGCACACCTTCGTTGAAATTCAATTTAAAAGTAGACGCGGAGAATTGAAGAGTTTTTGACAGTTGTAAAGAAAATTTTGACTATGGTAAATATGGATAAAATAAGTGTTCAATCATCAAAGAGCGAATTATACGGCTACTCTGGTCAAATTCCATCCCAAGTTCTCCCACAGAGGTGTTTATCCATTTTCTCCCTTCCATTAGAAGTGCATATAGTTATCAATATTGATTTAATTTTTAAAATTTTAAATTTAATAAGTTAATAAATAATTATAAATTTTACTGATACTTCATAAAATTTATATAAATATGTAAATATTGTTTTCTTATATTTCAATTAAATGAAAATTGTATTTGAATATTGTATTTGCAAACACAGGGACGTAGCTAACATGCAAACTTTAATTTAATGAAATTTGTCATTACAAAAATATATTACTTTCTGTAATTATATGAATATTTTCTATAAATTTCAAATGTTAATATTATAGATGTCAATACTATCGAAACAAAGTAGGGAAGTGAGAAACCTATTGGTATATTCAAATGCATGATTTTTCATAAATTTTAATTATATATATAATATATATATAAAATAGATAAAATTGAATTTTATTTTATTTTTTATTATTTTTTGTTTAATAGTTTTTACTTTATTTTTTACTATTTTCATAAATCTTAAAATATCAATAACTAAATATTTAAATAAATAATATCTATATATTTAAATGATAAACAAAAATAAACATAAAACTTTATAAAAATATCTCAAAACAAATAACATTCATAATATTTAGTCTAAAAATATAAATGTACAAAGTATCAAAATATTTGAAATGTCTAATAAATAGTATTTATATATTCAAATAATAAACCAAAAGAAATATAAAATATTATAAGAGAAGAAGGTAAAAATAAATAACATCCATATAATAAACCAAAATAAATATAAAATATCATAAGAGAAGAAGGTAAAAATAAATAACATTCATAATTAGGATTGTCTGTTTTAGAGGAGGCCTTTCAATTTTTTAATTTAATTATTAGTGATTATTAAGTGGATGGTAGAGATTTAACTTGAATATGTCAAAATATCTTTAGTACTACATTCATAGATCGAGGGTTAAGATTGATCTCCAAGTTAGTTACTCCCATTTAATTAATTCTCCTCAAAGAAAACATATGTCATGTTGGGCATGTGGTATTAATAACTCATGGTATTGGTCCATAATATTACTGTGAAGCACGGGTTCGTGAACCCAGGGGTGGGGTTCATGAACTCATCTCGGGTTTTCGTCCCCACGAATGGCTATTGGAGCTGGTACGTCCCAAACGAACCCATACAAATCGGGTTCGCCCCATAAGAACCCGACACTCAATAACTGTGGGATGGGTTCATTTACATTAACTAGTTCGTTGAACCCTGATAATGGGTACATGACGGGTTCGTCCATGGTGCAGGGAAAGAAAAACATATTTTTTTATAAAACAAAAAAAAAACATGTTATAACTTATAACTTATAACCTAACCCCCAAATTTCATTTGCATTTTCCATTCGCATAGGTCATTTTTGGTGTTGGCGGTGGGCACAGAGGGTTGGATATTGGAGGCAGCATACAACAGGTAACGTAAGGTCCATCCACTTCCATTGGTAGATGCCACAACTAACCTTGTCGTTTCAATTTAAATTATAAGATTTTGCTCAATAGGTTTTCACTCACAAAGGGTTCTTAACTGCTTAATAAAAAAATATTTCCACATTCAATGGAAGTTGACTGACCTTTCCACTGACCCTCGTATTATCATCTAAATTTTCATGCATTCCTTCCAGTAGAACTGGAATTTCCCTTCCACACTGAACCAACATTTTGCTGACATTTTTAAATTTTTAGCCTTTTTCTATATCGACAAGAATGATATGCATTAGACAAGTAGTTATTTTAGCAATAAATAAAAGGTGCATTTTCATTTAGAGGGAATCCGTGTTGTATTTAATTAACATCGGTGCATAATTTTATTGTTTCTTGACACATTAAAAACCTATGCATATGTATACACGAGCCACATTTTTTTTTCTAATGTCCTTACTTTCAGCTTTGGCATTTGGTTAGTTCCAAAATCAAGAATGTCTTCATCAAATCCACAATAACCACTCTAGAAATATGTGGAAAGGAAAAAACCTCCAAAAGGTGCTGGGGGACAACATTAATAAAATGCAATTTATGTCATCTTGAATGGAAAGGGAGGTATACCAAAGTTAAAGCTCATTTTATGAAGATACCAAGGGAAGGTGTTGATACTTGCACTAGATACCCAATTGATCCCACTAGATTTGCTAGTGCACAAAGAGAGAAACAAAGGGTTGATGGTAAGACAGGAAAAGCAATCTCCAAGCCATGTCATAATGTTGATGAAAATGATGACTCCAATAAGGAAGAATTACCATTTGATGATGAAGAAGTTCAAATTGGTGATGAGCATGTACCATCTAGAACATCAAAAATCACTACCAGTCATGCACACAAGAAGCCTAAACTTGGTCGCCTTTATGACATGTTTGGTGTGAAAGGTAGGGAGGGTGTTGATCTTGTAATAACAAAATTTTTTCTTGCATGTGACATTCCTTTCAATGCAAATTGTTCACCTTATTTTGATCAAATGTTCCTTGCTATTAATGATGGGCCTCTGGGGTATAAGGCACCTATTTATGAGAAGCTTCAAACTATGTTCGTGGATAAGAAGAAAGCACGTCTTGAGAAGACGATGTTGACATTGAAGGAATCTTGAGGTGTAGATGGATGCTCCATTGTATGGACGGTTAGACTGATTGTAGAAATCGTCCGTTGATTAACATCATTGTCTCTTCCAATTCTAGTATATATTCTATAAATCCCATTGATTGGTTTGGTTAAGAAAAGAACACTTTGTTCTTGAAAAACCAATTATGTGATGCCTTTGTTGAGGTGGGGTGTAACAACCCTGGTTAAAAAATCATGTAAAAATATATAAGACCATAGTTTATGGGACACGTATTCCAAGCTGAATGGTGTGCAAAACATCCTAGTGGGTGCTCACTTTAGTTTAATATGGCTAAGGAAATTGGGAAAGGTAATGGGAAAGGCTTTGGAAAGGATTGAGACATTTATTGGCATTTTATTTATTAAAATAAAGGAAATTAGGAGAAAAGGGAGGTCAAAGGTCATAGGTTGCATGTAAGGAGGAAAATGAAGGAAAATAATGGAAAATGAAGAAAATAGAGGCCTCGATGATAAAAAGGCTTATGAGGATTAGTTGGCAAGGTTTAGTCAGTGTAAAGCTTGGCCAGTTCAGTTTTGGAACTCTCTCATTATTTTCTCTCTCTCACACTCTTGGACACTTAGATTTTTCTTGGAGCACTTGGCATTGGGTCAAGAAAGGCAAAGAAGGAAAGAGGAAGGAAGGAGCAAGCAAGGAAGTGTAAGATCAAGCAGCTACACCATGATTCTATGCATGTATTAATTTGCATGTGTTTTCCTTGCTATATTTGGCATGCATGGTATTGCATGTGGTTCTTTTGTTGTTATGGCATGGGTTTTTCTAGGTGTGACAATATTTTTGTCCTAGTCTTGCCATTTCCGGATAGCCATGGTGTGATGGGGTTCTCATTTTTTGATTGAGCTGGATTGTCGGATGGATTCGAAGTTGAATGAGGTGGATCTCCCAATGATGGAACACATGGCCTAGTGGTCCCTGAATCAGACTGTGGAACACAGTAAAGCCATGGACTAGTAACCCCTAAGCCATATCGTGGGTTGCGGTAAAGACAAGATTGTGTGCCTCGATGGCCCTAGGAATCCTTGTCAGTGAATGAAGGGATATATGGTAAAGCCTGTAGATTTTTAATTGTAGATTCAACAATTCATGTAATGCACTAAAAAATAAGACAAGAATCTACTCTACTCTCAACAATGAAAACCAATAATGATTGATGAAAACAATAATAAGTAAGAGGAAGAATATCAATCGCACATAACATAATATTTCTTTAGGGAAAGAAACTACTCAAAACCCTGACTATATTTATTGCATTAATCAGAAATATGAGAAGAAAATATAGTGCACGTTCTCAATAGAACAATCCCTGCACAAGTATGATCAACTCTCTGCCTCACAAGCCCACTCTAGCCAACACTTAGCCAATTTTGTTGCTTGCCAAGCCCCTATTTCCTTGCAAAATTCCTAGAGGAATTAGCCTCTATTTAATGACAAAATTCTTCTTCCATAACTGCACAATCCAGACTTAGATCCTCAATTGATTGCATGCACCATCTTTAAAATTCAGAAAAATATACAACGGATTGTACAATATCCCTAAACACTAATCTCAATTGGGTCTTTCTCTGAACTGAAATGCATGATTTGTTTATGAGTGAATCTTCAGTTAAATGGTGTGGTACTGGTGATGCACTCATGCACTACTCCACTACTAGAACTCTTCTAGATCCTCCAATAGTTAGAACTAGTTTAATTGATTATAACTCAATTGAACTGAGTTATCTAATTACAACTCCAATAAACTCAATCTAGACCCCTAAAACTTAGGGATCATACTTACATGACTTCATATAGACTTCTGACTAGAAATTCCTGAATTAACTAAGTCAACTTAACTTATTTTAACTATTACAAGTTGCTATGAGAAAAGAATTATAATTTAATTCAAGGACGAATTAAATTAGAATTTCTAGATGCCATTTTTAACATTTCTTGTTGTTATTTTCAACACTCCCACTCAACAAGAAAGGAATTCAACTCTATCCTGATCCTGAACCTTTGGAATGTTCTGCATGCAACACTTCTCTCTAGTGTTGTTGCTACAACAACTCCTGAAACTGAAATAGCATCCAACTTGAATCAATATGATGCATATGTCACCAAAGTCTTTGATTGATACTAGCTCTTCCTCTGTCAACTGGAAAATATGCACTTCTGTTGACTCTGCCTATTTGCATTTTTGTCAACTCTCCTCTGCGCTCTCCAATATATGACTACTGCTATAAGCCTCTACCTCTATCACTCTGATATTTGACTACATCAACCGCCACTGATCCATCCTACTACTATGTACATTGGGCTCCTGTAGAAAGGTATGGACCAAGAGATAAAACCTATTAATGGACCCTGCCCAATTTCTGCCCTCTTATTACTATTAGTTCACATTGCCCTACCTCTCACCTAGAGATATGGTTGCATGTGCTCCCTTTGCCCACTTGGATCAAAATTACCCCCTACTAGAGGTCTCTACATGAGTGGAAGCCTCCACTCGGTCTCCTTTATACTTCTCCAATTTTGGCTACTCCACAATTTATGAGACTGATTTTGAGGCTACTTCTTCCTTGCTTGATTGGATCTCTCCACTCGATCTCCTCTCTGCTTCTCTAATTGTGGTTGCTCCATAACTTTCTGAGACTGCTTCTGAGGCTTCTTTTGCGGCTGCATGTTGAGAGGTAATTCATGCTCCCTCTCAACCACCAAGTCATTAACATTTTCCTTGCTCCTCAAGGCTTTGCATGCATCTTGTACCTCAAGAGCATACAGGTTCTTAACTCATACACTGATCTATTTCACCTATCTCGTGGTGATGTGTCAAAGGAAAACCTTTCCCTTACTAAAAATCACATCATAGCCACGGTCTTCCAATACCACAACATAAACAAGATTCTTCTTCAGTCCCGGAACATACATCACATCTGTGATTCTGAGAGGGGAGCCAAACTCCCTTTGAAAGGTAACTGTACTGATCCCAGTAGTGCTATACCTCCTGTCATCTCCGAACTTTATGTTCTTCTTGAGGTCTTTCTCCTCAAAATCACTTAAAGAGATATTTGTTCCTCGTCATATAGAATGAGGCACCACTGTCAAGATAGCACATGCCTCCCATTACAATGTTGGCCATGCATGCAATGAGAGTGAAATAAAGTTTGAATTGTGAAGCTAGAGCTTCACCTACTACCACTACTACTGACTCCTTCTTTCTTGCTTTCTTCTATGGGCAATTAATGGCATAGTGCCAATGCTCGTGATAGTGAAAACATTTGACTTTCAACAAGTCCATCTTCTTGCCACCCGCCTGGCCTTGGTACTTCTTTCCCTTGGATTTATTTTCCTTACTCTCTGTGGGAAAGTCCTCTTCCACTTCTCTGGAAGAGGTCCCATCTTTGGTGTTCTGTCGAAACTCTTCCTATACCAAATTTGACCACAGTCGTTCCCAATCTAGCAACTTATACCTCCAATTGACATATTCATGATAACTGTGCCAACTCTTGGGAAGTCCTAGAAGAGATACGATCACCATATCATCCTCGACAACTGTAATCCCAACACTTCCAACTCATCCTGACAATGGGTGAACTTGATTAAGTAATTAAGAATTGAGTCGCCCTTCTCCATCTTGATCTTTCTGAGTTTGTCCTTAAGTGCCAACCTCTTATGGTCATTGTTATTTTGAAACAGGTCCGTCAATGCCTTCCACATTGAGTATGGAGTATCCTTGCCATGGAGACTCGAGACAATGTGATCTCGAACTCCATAAAATATAACCATTCAACCAGATCTTTAACATTTGATACCGGAGGCTTAGGAATGTCTTGATCAATGAATTCCTTGAGTCCATTGTCTTCCAACATTTCTTCCATCCTGTTCTTCCAGGCTATGTAATTCGAGTTTCCATCCAAGGCATACTCAAGTCTCAAACCATAAAAATCCATTTTCCAACTCTGAAGTATGAACTACAAATTCAAATTTCACCTGCACAACAAACTTGAAATTTCCTTTTCTATACTGTCCTCAACTCCGATACCATGTAGATTTTAACTTGTAGATTCAACAGCTCATGTAATGTACTAGAACATAAGACAAGAATCTACTCTACTCTCAATAGCGGAAACTAATAATGATCAATGAAAACAATAATCAATAAGAGGAAGAATATCAATCACACATAACACAATATTTCTCTGGGGAAATCAACTGCTCAAAATCTCAACTATCTATATTACATTAATCAGAAATATGAGAAGAAAATACAATGCTTATTCTCACTAGAACAATCCCTGCACAAGTATGATCAACTCTTTGCCTCACAAGCCCACTCTATCCAACACTTAGCCAATTCTGTTGCCTTCCAAAGCCCTATTTCCTTGCGCAATTCCTAGAGGAATCAACCTCTATTTAATGAGGAAATCCTTCTTCCATAACTGCACAATCCAAACTTAGGTCCTCAACTGATTGCATGCACCATTTGTAAAATTTAGAAAGTTATACAACTGATTTTACACTATCCCTCTTCTCTAATCTCAATTGGGCTTTCCTCTGAACTGACATGCATGATTTATTTATGAGTGAATCTTCAGTTAACTGGTCTAATACTAGTGATGCATTTGTGCACTACTCCACTACTAGACCTCTACTAATTTCTTCAATAGTTAGAACTAGTTTAACTGACGAGTTATCTAATTACAAATCCAATAAACTCAATCTGGACACCTAAAACTTAGGGATCAAACTTTCACGACTCTAAACATACTTCCAACTTGAAATTCCTAAGTTAACTAAGTCAACTTAACTTAGTTTAACTATTGCAAGTTGCTATGAGAAAAGAATTACAATTTAATTCTCAATTTAATTCAAGGACAAATTAAATTAGAATTTATAGATGTTATTTTTAACATTTCTTGTTGCTATTTTCAACAAAGCCAAGAGGTGGATTTCTCTCCATTGGGCCTAGTAATCCTAGGTTGGGATATGTGGTAAAGCTTGGAGAGTGGGTCTCGATTTAGGGCCTAGTGATCCAATGTGGATTGCAGTAAAGCCTCGGAGACTAGGACGCAAGAAAATTCCTCGCAGTGTAGGTGGAGAAATCAGGTGGCATACAGGCTTGTTTGGCCTAGTGGTCTGGTGGAGATCATGGTAAAGCCTGTTATTACATATTTATTGTGTTGGCCTAGTGGTCTAGGATGGATTACGGTAAAGCCTAGTTTCTATCGATGAGGGTGAGGTGGTTTAGCCTTGGGATGCCTTGGTTGGTTCATTTGGTTTGAGTCCCACATTCATGCTTGGATTATGCAATGGGGGTGAATGGATGAAGAGAGATTTAGATCAACCATTCTATGATCTGGTGGAACATGGTAGTCCCATCCCTAGTTGGATTTTGTATTCATTAATAAGAGATTCTCTCCTTGATATATTATGCATAAATGTATTGGTTTATATGTGTATTTTATGGCTGATGTGTCCTTGAGATTTCTTTTATTATTATGTTGGTTATAAGCATGTATTATAACAATGATGATGTATTATTGTTGGCTTCGTGGCCCTAACCCAAGTTCAGCGTTAGTTAGCCAAAAAATCCCTACACTACTGGCCTTTTTGGCATTAGCCCATAGAGCATGGACCAAAGTCTCACTCGAAGCAGTATGGGGGGATGTTGGAGCCAAGTTTCCGCACCCTGAGATGGTCGTGATGTCAGTTTATACCTTCTGCTCCTGCTTTCACACAGGTGACTAAGATTTTAGGGCTTATTGTCCTACCTTTTATCCTGCCCTTCAGTACTTCTGCAAATGCGTACGGTTGACCTTCACATAACCCTAACCAGCGGTTCAAGTACTTTCAAGCTGCTATGACAATGTATTGTATAGGTTCCCTAGTTATCTCAAGTGTCTTACTTATTCTACCAATCAATTACAAATATCATTGCATAAACTGATATTCTTACTTGCATTTAATTAACATATATAATCACATAAATTAGCGCATCAGATAAGCATTGTAATATAAACCCAAATCGCAATATAATCAAATGCATTAACTGAGACTAAATACACAGTAATTGCAGAATAATTCTCTTTATTGATATCTTCCAGTTTAATACAGACCATATCCTCCCTGCGCACACAGTTGTAGGGGTCCGCACACTCAGCTGCGAACTTCCACCCTAGGACTCTGCGCACTCAGCTGTAGAGCCTCTACCTAGGCTAAGACCCGAACGCTTGGACTTCTCTACCAAAACTTCCAAAGCTTAATTGTTTCCCTCCTTAGAGCTTACTTACTTAGCTCCTATTTATAAACTCCCATGGTCTACGGACCATGTGTAGATCTTTTACAGCTGACTTGACACTTTACAAAATAAGGGCAGAAAACCCTTTATGACTCTTGATACCTTCGCGCTCCGCGACCTATATGACGGAAACCTTGGCGGTGCACTCCACGGCCGCCTGCTTCACTTCTTCAACCAACTGCTCTGTCGCTGGTCCTGAACTGTCAGCTTGAAGGTTCTGATGTGTCACCTGTAGACTAGAAAGCTTGCCTTCAATGGAGGCCATCACTGAATAAGCTTCGTCCAACCAAGGCTTCAAGTGCACCTTCCGCACTACCTCTTTGTGTTGTTTTTCATCTACTTGTTCCTTCAGTGCTTTGGCTTCCTGCAACTTCGTAAGTCTCTATGTAAGGGTGACAGTGCGTGCTATTCCTTTTACTTTGTAATAGCACTTGTGTAGTTCTCGTGCCTCTATCTCCAGTAGCTATACATTAGGATCCTCTTGCAGACTGGTCAGGACCTCAAACGAATGTTCAAACAGCCTTGTGTTGTCTGCTATTGCACTGTCTATTGGTGCTGACCTCTGTGACAACGGTTGCGTGCTGCTCCTTTACTTCCGGCAGAGTTGAAGGTTGGGCCTTCAACTACAACTCTGCAACCTGGAGGTTCAACTCCAGTTGTACCTTAGCCAACTCTGTGCAAGTGTCACGCACCCCTCTATCTAATTTGTAGACTTTTTCATCTGCCTCGGCATCCTCAGGAATGGCCAATTTGGGGACCATTTGGAAAGCTTCCTTCACGGCCTTAATCATGCACTGATTTGTGTTAGTAAGTTCCACCATGGAAGTGAGGGTGGTATCTCGCTCCAGGGCCATATGCACATTATTGATCTTCTACTCACTGATCACTTGCAAAGAACACTGTTCGCGAGCCCTCAGCTCCACAATCAGCCATCCTGCAATAGGTGGATCACCTCGCCCAGAAGCACTGCCAAGTTCAGCCCCACTCCCTTGAGGGCGCTGACAATAGGTCTATTAGCTTCATTTTCTGTGGTGAGTGCTCCCTCTCACAACACTATTGCTTAGGAGTCCTTCGCATGCAGCATCACGACGGCTTCTAAAGTACCGATGGCAGGCTGGTGGACACCGCACCCGCCTGTGAGGCATGGATCTGCAGCTCATGCAGACCCATCTGGATGACCCCCAATACTTGCTGATGTTGCTGCTTGAATTGTTGTAGTACCTCTGCAGTGACATCCTGCACTGTATCTCTAATGTCATTCAAATCTCCCTCTGTTAGGGTGATTGCATCCAATGATGTCTTACTGGCCTTCGATTTCTTTCGCAGCCCAAATTTTTCCTGTCCCCTTGGACGCTTGATGCGGTATGATGCTGTCCGTGGGTCTGCTCCATGCTGCTCTATTTGGTCATCTATTTCTTCCTCTGTTTCAGGTGAGGGCGACCTCGCACCTTTTTTAGAGCCGTGCTTTGCTCCACCTGTCTATTCGTCTGCCTACTTTGCGACATTGCGCTCTGCCTGGGCCTTGGCCTCCGCCTCCTTCCTTCGCTTCTCGGCTAGCTGCACCATCTTGAGCTTGGCCTCCTCCTTTTTGTGCTATGCGGCAGACTTTCTCGATCCCACCGCCAAGTCTGAAGTAGTGCACCACTCTGCTGGCCAGTGATCAAGAATTGCATCAATTGCATTGTCAGTTGCCAAGTAAGGAAAGTCATGCCACTTCTGCTCATGGTCCTTCTGTGCGCTGATCGATACGTGCTGAAAGTTTGCCTTGAACTCCACGTACTCCTGTAGTTTGGAAAACACAGTAGGCGACAATTGCGGCTTGCGATTGATAGCCATGCATATATTCATTTCCATCAAGATCCAGAAGATATTTCTATCCTTGACGCGTTGAGCATCCTTGGTCGCCCACAATGAAGCGTACTTCATTGCTTCTGGCAAGTCTGGCATGACTGAGGGGAATTGATTGTCTTCAAGGAACTCCCAGGTTACCAGCACAATGGACAGTAAGAGCCACACATAGTGGAAGGTCTTTCTGAGCTCTTGTGCCTCGCAGAAGTTTGCAAGGAACTCACTAAAGAGATAGAGCGCCCAATTAAACTGAACTCCTTCACTGCATTAGGCCGCTAGAGCAACGACAGGTTCTGACACTTCATATTTTCTTGCCAAAATCTGAATGGCCACCTTGATCGCAAGATTGTAGATACTCGAGATGGCATAGCCTCACAGCTTCTTCACGAGCTTGAATTTCTCCTTCATGGCCTCTGCGAGGGCCTAGTCTCCACATTTTCTGCCAAACATCATGGCTGGATTTTCCCCTGTATAGGGCAGCCGTGTGATCCTATGGATCAACCTGTCGGTGATGGGTATCGGGTCCTCCAGCCACAGAAACCCATCGTGCACCAAGCATAGCAGCTGCTTGATGACCAATATTGTAATGGGTGTGCGATTGTAGTGTGACACCCATAACAGGTTGAGCAGACCTGCCTTGTCTACACCCCTGAGCCACTTCCGTGGTTCCAACGCACTCATCCCAGTGGTTGTGTGAACAATGCAGTGCATTAGCTATTCTATTACCAAGTGAGGGAACTTCTCAGTGTCAACTAAGTCCCAATCTTCCAGTTTCAATAGCAGATGCCACCCCAAGCGTGGTTTTTCAAAGACAATATCATCTGGTAGTAGAGGTACGTGCAAGGTGACCTTGCTTTCGTTAAATTCCTTCGGCACCTTGGTC
Organism: Pinus taeda; assembly: GCA_000404065.3. Classification (NCBI taxonomy): domain Eukaryota; kingdom Viridiplantae; phylum Streptophyta; class Pinopsida; order Pinales; family Pinaceae; genus Pinus; species Pinus taeda. The sequence continues at coordinate 131,078 of APFE030066625.1, forward strand.
TTGCCCTTGTGCGGAGGGACGTATTCAGGCAACTTAGTGATAGGTTCAGAACCCTTGACTTCAACATCCTCCACTTCTACCCCCAAATCCTCATCATCCATCAGGATGTCCTCAATCTCTTCCTCCTTCGGCTCCAAGTTAATAGTTTTTCCCTTTTCCTTTGCGGTGGGCTTATCCTTCTGAGGGTTTCTTCTAGGCGATGCGTGCACCAGTATCACAACCTGCTTGCCCTTCTTATCCTTCACACTCTCCTTGGTTAGGGTAGGCTTCATTCTAGGCATCCGTGGTGACTTGGGGACTTCATCTAGTACCTCTACAACCTCTCGAGCAACTCCCTCTGCCTCCATAACAACCTCTGGCACAACCCCATTGGCTATCATTGCTTCGGTGTCCATAGCTTCTGATCCTGGGATAATGTCACTGCTGAAATTGCTGTCGGACTCTGAAAATTGATCAAACGCTAGGTAGTCAAGCAATTCTTCGAAAAATGTGCAGTTCATGCACGTATGAGAGCTCACCAACTCAATTCTCAAAATGTCAAGTGTTTTTCGTTGGGTAGCCACATGTAATTTATAGGCCATTTTGAGTTCAAATTCGACTGTTCCCCCCAAATTCAGTTTATTAATGCCGGATTGGCAACAAATTTTCAAGGATCTTACCCATAAATTTTGTCTTAAATTCCAGACGCCTGCTCCATTTGGCTGCACTCTCATCATCAAATCATGAACAATGACTTTAATGGTCACTTTGTAGCTGACCTACACGATTTCTCCCTGGTAGCGCAACTCTCTCCACATTGTTGCGAACCTTGTGACATCTCCTCATTCCACACAATCCTCCAATCATACAGTTCCCCAACCCGGGCAGTGTAGTTTATAGTCCCATGCCTCCTTTCATCTGCCTGGAGCGCTAAGACTATGCTACCTTCATATAGTCACCTGGTCGGATCACCAGTGTATGGCTTCAATCGGCTGCCATTCACCTTTCCTCGGAAGGGATCTCCATTCAATTTAACCAACTAAACTACGCCATCGTTAGTAATCTCCTTAATGACATAGGGCCCTAGCCAGTGCATCCTGAATTTCCCTAGAAATTTATTAGACTTGCTATCATATAACAAAATCACATCATTTACCTTAAAGGTGTGCAGTTTAATGTGCCGATCATGCCATGATTTTTCCCACTACTTTTGGACTGTTGGTTAAATCCAGCGAAAAACTTTTCTTTCTCAAGCTCAGCAAGTTGCGCAAGCCTCTCTTCCAGGGCTCCACGATCTGTCATACTCATGAGTGTCGCTATGCACAGACTGGCTACATTGTATTCCATGGGCATTACTACTTCAACACCATATACAAGTCTAAAGGGTGTTTGTCGAGTCAACTTTTTGCACGTCGTTCAATAGGCCCATAGTACTGCGGGCATGCGCAGGTCCCAATCACTTCGCTGAGCATTGCAAACCTTGGTCAGCACGTTCTCCAGTACCTTATTGAATGCTTCCACTGTCCCATTAGCCTGTGGGTGATAAGGCATGACTTTCTTGTGATATAGCTGAAATTCCTTCTTCAGCGCATTAATTGTTTCATTCAAAAAGTGCGTACCACGATCACTCATCAAAATGTTTGGACACCTAAATCGCGTTAGTACATACTTAAAGAGAAGAGTCGCAGTGGTCACACATATGCAATCCTTCACAGGTTGTGCCTCCACCCATCAAGTCAAATACTTAGTCGCGGTGATAATGTACCGTGCTCCCGTCTTCATTCCTTGGGGCTGAATGGGTCCCACAAAATCTATCGCCCATTTCTCGAAAGCTTGTAACATCATCTGTGGGTTCAGAGGCAGCTCATCTCTTCGCGATGGCTTGCCAGTCCTTTGGAACACGTCGTATGCCCTGCAGTAGGCTTTTGAATCCTAATGGAGGGTTGGTCACCACAACCCTGCGTGTAGTATCTTCTGTGCAGTCGCCCTTCCTGCGTAATGCCCTCTCACGACACCCCCATGAGCATTTGTGAGGATACTGCTCCTTTTAAACTCTAGTACATATCATTGCAATACTTCATGAGACCCCATTTTGTACAGATGTCCGGTAATGACAAAAAAGTCTATCGCGCGCACCACTAATTCCTTTTTCTGCTGGATGGTGTAGCCTTCCGAGGCAGTTCCTTTCGTTAGGAACTGTATGATGTCTTCAAAGTGACCATTTGCGACACACACTGCAAAGAGCTGTGCGTCAGGCAATCCCTCCTCCAAATTAGTGGGATCTTTCCCCATTTTGATGTGCGACAAATGGTCTGGTCCCGCGTTCAATCGTCCAAGCTTCATAATAACTTCAAAATCATACTCCTGGAACAATAACAACCACCTGCAGATTCTCCCCCCCAACACAAGCTTATTGACCAGGTATTTCAATGCAGAATGATCTGTATACATCTTAAAATGTGCACCCAGTAAATAGTGTCTAAACTTCTGGAGCACATATACCATGGCTAATCCTTCGTGCTCAGTGGTGGAATAGTTCTTCTCAGCCTTGGATAACCTCCTGTTTGCGAACACTATAGGATGGTCTAATTATCCTCCACCAGCCTATGTCAGTACTACTCCCAGTGCTATACATGACGTGTCTACATGTACATGAAACTCCTTCTTCCAATCCGGGAAGACTAAAATTGGCGCGGTGACCATTTTTCCCTTCAGCACATCCAAGCTTTTCTGATAGTCCTCGTTCCAAGAGAACGTGAAATCCTTTTTCAACAACTTCTTCATAAGTGCAGCGATTTGGGCATATCACTTGATAAACTTCTTATAGTACCCAATATGTTCCAAGGTTCCGCGCAACTGTTTCACACTCCTCAGCACCTCCAAGTTAATTATCACTGCAATCTTCACGGGAACTACCATCAATCCCTGTATGCATACCACATGACCCAGCAAAGTCCCAAAAGGGACACAAAACAAACATTTCTTCAGATTGAGTGCAATCTAGTACCTTCGACAGGTATCTAGAACTAAGCGCAAACTTGGCACATGGCATTTTACCAACCCGAACATAGTCCAATCATCAAATTACACCTCCAAAAACTTATGAATGAAGTCTTTGAATGCAGCAATGACTACGCGTAAATAAAACGTAGGCGCATTCTTTAATTCGAAAGGCATTACAGTGTACTGAAAACATCCCCATTTAGTCACGAAGGTGGTCTTTCTTCTATCTTCAGGCGTGATTTTGATCTGATGGTACCCAGAAAACCCATCAGTGAAGGAGTACGCTTCCTGGCCACCTACATTATCCAACACCTCATCAGTGAACGGATTCAAGAAAGAATCATGCACGCAAGTGTCATTCAACTTCTTGAGATCTACACATATCCTTATTTCATCCTTCTGCTTCTTTTCCTGTACCACCATTGGGCTCACCCAATCAGATTCTTCTACGAGCTCAATGATGCCTACCACAAGCATCTTATCTAACTCTAAGTGGACCTTCTCCTTGTACTTCATATTGAGATGGTAAGGTATTTTCTTAAGCAGATTCACGTTGGGTTTTAACGTGATCTTCATAACACCCAGGTCTCCTATTATCCCCTTTAACTGCGTAAGCTTGGTAGGGAACAAATCCTGGTATTCATGGAGCAATTCAACAACCTTATCTACTGTCGCATCATCCCAATAATCTCCAATCTTCGTGAATTTGGGCTCCACCTCCATGCCAATATTTATCTGTTTAGTTTTCAGCGGCGCGGTTATATCAGGATTCTCGATTTACGGTCCCTCGACCTCACGGTGACCCTTGGTTTCAGGGATATTAATCTTTCATGGGTCCTCATCTTCTTCTTCAGTGGTCACGTTATAGCATTCCAGTGCGTGGCTCAGCTAAGTAGTCCAATTGGGTTGAATTAGATCCAAAGGACCCTGTGGTATCCTAAAGATCACTACTTTAACCTCTTGTAGCGCTTCGTCAATACAATCAAATTAGCGTTCGAAGATGAATGTCATTATTAACTCTTCATGTGGAATATCCCATTCTCCTGTGCCATGGCGGAGCTCTGTTTCCAAGAACTAGTTCATCGGGATGACATTCAAGGTGTGACAGAACAAGTGCACCCATTTAGGTTGGGGCTTTGCTCCATAGGCCTTAGCCCATTTGGCCAAGTGTGTGCGCGGATCATCCTTCTCGTCATAGTTATCTATCACTTGTACCTTTGGCTTCCTAAAGCGTGTTCTCATCATCCTCCTACACTCATGCCAATCATCAAAACTACCATTGTGCGTACCCCACCATCTCGTGGGTGTAGCGTGTAGTGCCCAGTCCAAAGCCTGGAAGCGCTGCTTCTCTAATACTTCCCTCTTAAATACATCCAAAAACACATCCACATCATTCAAGCCATCATAAGTGGGCAGATTTCTTACCTCTGATGACACACAATGCAGTGACTAGGTCATCATGTTACAGCTCAGTGTGGTTACTTCATGTACACAATTCTGCCAGCGCTCTAATTCTTCATCTGAGTCTGAGTTGCAGGAACTCTTGCAATCCCATGTAATTTATCCATCCATTGTCGGATTCACCCAATCTTGGTCTCGCACTATTATCTTATATCTAGAGTCCAAATCGTCATCACTTTCGTAATCGCGGATTGGTTCAGTATAGTGCTATCCTTTAGCAGGATCTAGGGTACTATTACGTGAAGCAATTTATTTTCAAATATCATCTTTCGCTTCTTTAGGTTGATTACCCCGTTCATGTCAGTAGCCCAATCAATGCCAAGGAGCGCAGGGTAGGGATTGCCGTCATCCACAATTTCTATTACTTGAAAATCAACCAATGCGCTCGCACCTTCAATATCTATAGTTACTCCCTACAACCGCCCCATGGGGATGATCTTCTGCTGATTTTCCATCCTTAACTAAATCGGAGACAACTGCAGCGCGGGTCTTCCCATTCGCTCCCAAGTCTACTTTGGCAAAACATTCGCGTCTGATCCTAGATCTAGAATAACTTGATCCATTTCATACTCCCTTATCTGCATTGTGAGTCTCATTTCATGTCCTATTCTTGCCTTATGCTTATTTATCTTCCGTACCACTCGCGGTTCACCCAGAGTGTTTCCAGCACATCTATTTATAAGTTCCTATAACCCCTTTACAACCTTGCTATCGCACAACAACTTCATGTAGGTGTCTAGAAAGTTCGTAAGCATAGAAGGGTCCATTTCTTGAATAGGTTTATCCCAACTCCTTGAGGTAGAGGCCTCAGGGAAGCTCTTCTTTGCTTCCATGAACGTTTCGCATGCATGCTCCAAATCAAATTAAGCCTCATTCTCTGGAGCTTTGTGAACCCATGCGTTGTCTTCAGGTTGTTTCCCCTTATCGTCGCTCGTTTGAATTCCACTTCAGAGCACTATATTTACATTCAGATCTTCTTCGCGAGGCTCATCCCTCATCATCTGTAGGTTTTGAGTCGGTTGTGGTGGTAGCACCCCTTTGTCGCATATCCTTGCTATCAGTGTAGGATAGTCGTCAGTCTCATTATCATACTGAGTGCAATATTTGCACGACGGACGCATTAGTTTAGTGCATTCATGGGCAAAATGTCCTGGTCCTCCATAATTGTAACAAATCAACTATCCCTGACTTGGTTCAGGAGGCCGCACTTCTGCCTGAACTCTATAGGTGGATGTTCTATCCATCATCAATTCTTAACTTCGGCAGCTGCGCTCATCATGCGCTACCGACCTAGAGAAGTTGTAGAACAGTTGTTACGGTGTTTGTACAAACTTCTGCATCAAATGACAATTAGCAGTCATATGTTTCCCTGCTACCTGACATATAGTGCACCAAAACGCAGGCCCCCCACTCGGTCCTGCTTGGACTTCCAGCCTCAAAGGCATTGGTCCTCCTCCTGCAATATAGTTTGCAAAGACTGGGCAATGGTCTTTGTCATGCCCCTGACCTTTACATTTTAGGCACCATATCTGTTCGCGCGCCTCTGACTGAACTGTTTTTTCCTGCTTCAGACTTTGCATTTCGAGGAAAATATTTGCAATTGTGCATGGATCTGCTAAACCCCCAGATTTGGATCTTGCATTAGTGTTTCATGTAGTCTTATTGAAATCTCGAAGGCCTCTGCCTGAGTTGTAATCTTCTGTTGTGACAGTGCAACCCTTAGGTGAGGTAGGAGCGAAGCCACAAACCACTCGCGGTGTTGTCCATATGTTAAGTTCATATTAGCCTCGAAGATTTTACACTTCAATCTATGATCCAACTCCCAAGGGGTCTCACTTGGATTCATCATGATTTTCGTGAACCCCACAATCTACTGCGCCTCGGATTTATGCCTATTGAACTCTTTATTCAATGTGGTCTAAATCTCTGCCAACCCAGTGTTTGGGTTATCGTTAGAGCACTTGATGTACCAAGTTAGCGCGCGATCCTACAAAGAACTAACCAACATTTCCTTCTTCATGTGATCATCTGTGACGCCCTAAGCTTCCCATACAGCTTTTACGATGAGCCAGAACTGGTCCGGGTCCTCATTTCCCAAGCCCTTAAACAATGGCAGCTTCATTGAATTCACCATGTTGAATTGTGGTGGAGGTGATGGTGGTGTGGGTGAAGTCGCAAGTGATGGTGGTGAGGGTGGAGGTGGTGTGGGTGGAGGTGGTAGTCGTGGGAACCCTTGTTTTATCAACTGAATTGCACTTCGCGGAGAAGCTTACGCTACTCCCTCTTCGTCATTCAAAGGAGGTGAAATTAGTGGGCTATATTCAGGACCCTTTCTTCCTTCATTCGTGTAAGTCTTTCCACTTCACATAGCTCCGAACATCAAGGTAGCTTCATAACCCATTTTTTGCGCAATAAAATCTTAATCCAAGTATTTAAATACTTCAACTACTTACCACGCGGACCTTTGAAAAAGCGCCACTCTGCCTCATTGTATCTGATTGAGGTATCGACTGCGAATTCTGTCACAAACCCTCCTATGGTATGATTGATCCAATGGTCGACAGTGCTGGCAATCTTATCCTTAGAGCCTTCTAGTCTCTTTACTAACTCCAGGGTCCAGACAATAGGACCATTAAGCCTCCAACTTCCTTGGCTATCCGCTAGCTTAACAATCCACTTGTATAGCTCAACTGGAAAGTAACAGAGAAAGATCTCGTGGATTTCTGTATACAAGTATCTGTCTAGCCATTGTTCCTTTGTCAACCATGGATTTTTGTTCTCCTGCACTGTGAATTCGTGAATCTTCCTATCCAACCAGTCTTCGATCTCTTTTTTAGTTGGATTCTAGTGATATGACATCACACATCTCTCATGCAGATTCTAGTCCCGACAATGGAACCATTTGTTAGCTTCGTCAGCCTTGACCCAGGTTCAGTATTATTTAGCCAAACAAATCCCTACACTACTGGCACTTTCGGCATCAGCTCGTAGAGCGCAGACCAAAGTCTTACCTGAAGCAGTATGGGGGGATGCTGGAACCAATTTTCTGCACCCTGAGATGGTCTTGATTGTGGGGGGGATGTTGTACACCTTATCCTCTATGGGTTTTTGTGGAATGTGAACAACCATCAGAGTCCAAGAGACGTTGGAAGGTGAATCCAATAATCATGTACAATCTATTATAAATGGACATCTTGTGAATAGTAAGGGCAATCTAGTGCTTATGATTTACATTAGCTGTTTACATTCCATGTTAGTCTGACACATTTCGCAACATACTCGGCCACCTCTTTCTCCAAGTTCAGTTAATGATAGAACTTATTAACCACTTTCAATGTCTTCTGATATCCGAGGTGACCTGGATATGGCTTGACATGAAATTCCCCCAAGATAAGCTTCTTGAGCTTGTTGTCGTCTGGCACATAGATGTTGTTCCTAAATTTTACCAAACCATCGGTCATGAGATGATATTCCACATCTTGATCACCTGTACCTTGCTACTATAACCTATGCTTAGGCTATTGGTACCTGTCATCATGGTGTCCTGCGTGTAAGATCTGCTCATGTAAGTTTGTCCCATATGAACTCATAGCTGCACTGTGATTTACCTATACTCTTCTACTGAGAGCATCTGCCACCATTTTCTCCTTTCCCTTAATGTACTTGATCTTTAAATGAAACTCATTGAGTGTATCCAACCACCTTGATTATTTTGCATTCAGATTAGGTTAGTCAAACAAGTACTTCAACCCACTGTGATCATTCATAAAAATGGACCTCCCGCAAAGAGGATAGTACCTCCACATCTTTAGTGCCTGAATGATTGTTGCCAAATCAAGATCATGAGTCACATAACTCTGCTTGTGCTCATTCAGTTTCCTTGACTCATATCATACTACCTATCCTTCCTGCATCAAAACTCCACTAGCATAACTTCAACTACTCAAAACTAGTTGCACATTTCTCTGTCATTCAAATTTCTTTTCTTTACTCTAAAAATATGTAATAGGATAGACAATATGTGAGAAGTTCCTGATGAATAACCTACTAATCCCATGAATGATCTGACCTCATCCACATTCCTAGTTGCTACCCACTTCATAATAGATCGAATCTTTTCTGGATCCACTGCTACACATTCCTTGGAAACCACATGCCCCAAGTAATGAACTTCTGTCTAAAATAAACTACAATTACTAAGTTTGGCATACAACTAATGCTCTCTTAGCAATCTAACCATTGTTTCTAGTTTTTCTGCATGATATTCCTCATTCTTAGAATATATCAATATTTCATCAATTAATACTATCACAAACTTGTCCAGATAAAGATGCAACACACTATTCATTGAACACATGAAAGTAGCTGGAGCATTAGTCAAACCAAAAGGAACCACATAAAACTCACAATGCCCATGCCTAGTTTGGAAAATAGTCTTGTAGATGTCCACTTCTTTGATGCGTACTTGATAATACCTTGATCTCAAATCAATATTCAAAAACACTGCTCCTCCCTTCAACTGATCAAACAAGTAATCAATATGTAGAAAAGGGTATATGTTCTTAATCATCACGTTGTTCAACTACCTGTAATCAACACACAACCTGAGAGTACCATAGTTTTTCTTCACAAACAATACTGGTTCACCCCAAGGTGACACACTTGGCATAATGTATCCCTTATCAAGCATTTCCTTAAGCTGCAACTTCAATTCCACCAACTTTGGATTGCTCATCCTCGACAGTGCCTTCAATGTTGGTGCTGCTCCTGACATCAACTCAATAGAAAAGTACAGCTCCCTATAAGGTGATAAGTCTGAAAACTCTGTTGGGAGTACATCCTGAAATTGCTACAAAATCAAATACCTCTTCAGGACCTCAACATCCTCAATATCCTTCCCTTTGTCACTGGAAATATTAACTAAAAACAATACACATCCTTTCTTGCCACTATGATTTTCCTGCATAGTTGTAACCAATCTCACATATGTAGGCTTCTTCTAACCTTCCAAGGTTCTCCTCTCTCCATCATCATCCAAGCACTAAATATCTTTATCATAGAAATATACCTTAGTCTTGTGAATTTACAACCAATCCAAACCCAAAAATATAATCTATGATCCCAACGAAAGCACATTTAGATGCGTTGATGTAGACATAATGTTCATCTCAAATGCATAAGATATCACCCAATGATGAACTCTTTTCTTGGTACATGTTGGGATGGGGTCCCTTGGGTCAGTTTTGGGGAAAAAAGCCCAAGTTTTGATGTATAAAATATAAAGTCTCTACAAATTGTGGTGGTGGAGCGCGTAGATAGTTAAAGAGTCATAAAGGGTTTTACCCTTCTTTATGTAAGTTGAGTCGGATTTTTGTAGATCTACCCATGGTCTGCAGACCATGGGATTGTATAAATAAGTGTGTCTTAGAGAGTCTAAGGTAGTGATAGAAGATGAAGATGAATGCAAGGGGTCAGTAGAAGGAAGATCGTAGAAGTCTTAGAGTAGAAGGAAGGCTCTGCAGCTGTGTGTGTAGAGGCCTAGAGTAGAGTCCGTAGCTAAGCATGCGGACCCCTGTAACTGAGTGCGCAGGGAAGTTTTGTGTCTGTAAGATGAACTGAATATTAATAAAGAAGATTGTTGTAGAAATACCTGTGTTTATCTCTTTACTTCTGTTTTATAAGAACGTGCTTTATGTTGTGACGGGTTTATGGAATAATGATATATTGATACATGACTTTACATGATTTTTATTGTTATATGAACGTAATTGATGTTAACTATTTACTTGAATATTATCATGTTGTATGTTAAAGTTATTGAACACTTAGGCCAATCTGAGTAATTGTTGGGTTAAGAGTAATCTTTGATGCACGTAAGTAGCTGATTAGCCTATTCAGGGTCTGCAAAAGCCAGTCATAGACCTTCGCAGAGGTCTAGAGGTTGATTCAAGAAAGTTATATCAATAAGCCTTTACGGCTTATCGATCTGCTGGAAGGTAGATTTAGGGCATAAAATGACATCACATTGATCTCTCGCTGCGGAAACTTGGTTCCAGGATACCCCCATACTGCTTCGGGTGAGACTTCAGTCTGCGCTTCGCGGATTGATGCAAAAAGGGTCAGTAGTGTAGGGATTTGTTTGGTGCAACTAACCTTGAACCTGGGTTAGGACCCACTAAGACAACAAATGGTTTCGTTGTTAGGACTAGGATCTACATAAAGAGATGTGTGATGTCGCATCACTGGAATCTGACAAAGAAATAAATCAAGAAGTGGTTGGATAGAAAGATCCACGAATTCGCGGCGCAAGAGAACAAAAATGTGCGCCTGACAAAACAACAGTGGTTTGACAAGTATCTATACACAAAAATACACAAAATTTTCTTCCGCGCCTTCTTGATCGAACTATAAGAGTGGATCGCTAAATTGGTAGATGACCAAGGAAGGTGGAGGCTTGATAGTGCAATAGTGTGGACCCCGGAGCTAGTGCGAAGGTTAGAAGCTTCTAAAGATAAGATTGCGCATGCTATCGATCACTGGCTTGATTGAGTCATAGGAGGATTTGTGACAAAATTCATGGTTGATACCTCAGTCAGCTATAGTGAAGAAGAGCGACGCTTTTTCAAGGGACTGTGAGGTAAGTATTTGAGATCTTCGAATACTTGGATTAAAATTCTCTTGTGTGAAAAGCGGGTTATGGCACTGCCTTGATGTTTAGATCTACGTGAAGTGGACGATTCTTTAGAAATCATGAGAGAGCAGGTCCTGAATACAACCCATTGATAGAACCTCCTATGAGTGATGATGAGGGAGTGATACAGGCCTCACCGCGAAGCACTGTAGAGTTGATAAAGTAGGGTTTTCTGCAAATACCTCATCCGCCCACATCACCTCCACCTTCACCTCTAGAACATACACCTTCACCCACACCACCACCCCTGTGTTACAACCTTAGAATTATGCTACCAAAACATGGGGGATAACCACCCAGTCCAGACCTTAAGACAACTCCTTTTCCGTTTAAAGTGGTGGCTCCAACTGGGGATAATGGGACCAGTTTCCTAGTGTGGGTTTTAAGATGAGAGTGGGTGGTTCATGACTATTTGCAATAGAATAATGATAATCTAAATGATTTATTATATGATGCAATTCTCTAGCTAACTTATTGTAATATAAACCCGGGTATTCTTGTGTGGTATGTGATCTACAAAGGTATCTGCTTAATGTGTGATAATAAAGATTAATCATAATTAAAAAGAGATGATAATGTATAACGATAATTTCTTTGACTAAATAGTTAGTCAAAGAGATTTATAAAATATATCGCATATATGATGAGTTATATATGAAAATCACAATTTCAGCTAGGCATCATACAAAAGTGCAATTAACGTTTAACATAAACAATAAATCTCACATACAAGTCATGAGAGTAAATTTTTCCCACTAATTAAATGTAAACATAATCAATCATACAAGATAATAGTACCATTTGTGCGAAGCCCTGCTCATTTGACAAATAACATAGACCAACTTCTTTCTTCAAATCAAATTGTCTCCCAAGAATACAATAGTGCATCAAAAAAGGAAAGGAGTCTGATATCTAAAAGAAACGATCATGTTCCATAATTTCACCAAAGCATTCACAAACTTACAATAGTGCATTCTTTGCAAATTCTTTTGATAAAATGGTGGACCCTTCTCTAAATGCATGAGAAGGGTATAAATACTATTCTAACTAATGTGCAAAAATATATTATACAAAATTTGAGGAGGTTTCAAACAACCTTCCTCCTAACTAGGTAACTAACTCCAAAAATAAACAGTGGCTAAATGAACAAAACGAAGAGGATTACTTGTTGTTTTCTAGCTTGTCCCTCAAATCGCATATATCGGTCATCGGTTGAATTTGAGGAGGTGCCCCAAAATGTGTCATGAGCTCTCCTGTGAAAATCGCATCGGTGAGAGGTGGCAGCATCCACCGAGTCATATGAAGGGAAAAATTGAGAGTCATAATCTGGCTGTGTGGCTTGACAAGGTGCTGCCAATACGACTCCCAGTTGGTCTTGGTCAATTTTGTAATTTCCTCCCTTTGAGTCTCCTTTTCTTGCCAGTTTTTATACAAAGCATTTAAATCAGGAATTTCTTTCAGATTGCCTTCTTTAGTTAGGTTGGTGGCAAACAGGGTGTGATTCACTACCTTAATGATATTCTTTGAACCCCGGTTTCCCTTGTGACTCCTAGCTCGGCCTGTTTGATTATTGCATCCCAATCCGTGAAGAGAATGTATTTATGAGTTTCCTCAATCTTGGGTAGATTGGCTTTCCTTCCATCCTTTATTTCCTGCCATTTGATGAAAATAGAGATTCTGGTGTTTAAATCATTAAACTTGGTTCTCTGGTCGATTGAATTATTTGTCCGCTGATCGCTAGTAGTCAGATAGGGAGTAATGTGTGATATCTTTTGGAAGAAATACTCTTGCTGTTTCACCAGAAGGGAATTTAATTCCAATGCCTCTTTAATAAACTCCTCAGTAGTGGGAACATCCTTGTATCTTTCCATGGCTTGCTGTATTTCTTGGAGTTGCATTTTTTTGGCTGATATATCGGCTTCATGGCTTATTTTTAGGACCTCCATGTCTTGCTGCAATTGTGTAAGCTGCTCAGCCACTTGCCTGTTTACGCTTGTTTTCTTTGCTTCGAGCTTCTCCTCAAGCTGTGCAATCCTCTCCTCTTTTTCCATTAACAAAGTAGAGACTTCAGTAGCTTTTCCCATAGTGTTTAATGCATAAGCTCCTGTAAGCTGTGATAGTCTAGTCAAGTTCTCAGGTGGATGGAAAGGAATGTCCTTCCAAACATTGTCCATTAGCTCGTTTCCAGGTGGAAATTCGGGTGTGTCTACCCTTTTCCTTTTTCTCTGCCTTCTTACTATAGCCTTGTGGAGAGGGCTATAAAACACATCAAGTGGAGGTATTTCAGTTAATTTCAAAACAATTTCTAATGTGGGCAGAGTAGGGATAATGTTAGTATGCTGGGATGTTATCGCTTGTTCCTCCATAGGCTTAGACTACTCATTAACATACTTGGGCTCTGTATCCTTATGAACATGCAGAGGAGTTTTATATTCCACTGTTTCTTGGGTATTTTTCACTTTGGGAGTGCCTTGCAATTTCTGATTAAACAGATCCTACTCCTACTCTAAAATACTACCTTTGACCTCTGAACTGATCTCTATAGTCGGGGTGTTCATCTCTTATTTCTCAGTTGACTTCCTGCTGGACTCAGTTGTGTTATCTGTGTCTTGGGGTTTCCCTATGTCTGGTGTCTTCTCAGTATTTACCTGAGAGTCTACTCGAGAACTAGGACCTTCACTATCAACACTGACACTCGGTGTAGGCTTATCCTCGGGTTTTAACAAATGCACTGGGATCATTTCGAGCCTTTCATTTTTGAATTCCTGAAAGCTTTGAAAATATTCATGTTTCAGATTCACCTTTTCCCATTCGAACACTTGTTCGAAGGATTTGGCCGACTGTAACAAGTCTTCAAAATAGTTATCCTCATGGTTGTATGGCTTGAGATTTACTCTAGTAGTGATATTATATGCCACTTTGTTTGGATCAAATTGCCTCTTAGGCAATGTATGAAGCCTGAGGGCTTCCATAGGTGTTGACTCTTTAGTAGCATGAAAAAAAATTTCTAAAGCAAAAGAACTGCACTTGACAGGGAAAAAGGGCCATAATTACTTCTTGCCATGTTTGAGAACTTTAGTCAGGTCTTTTCCCATGGTCTGGTAGTCAATCTCTCTTTCTATTAATTTATCAGAAACATATAAAGGAAGGACATGTGGATTGGTTGTGCTACCAAAAACCCTAACGTAGGTGAACAATTATTCAATGAAATATTTGCTGACAGTAAACAGGTCTATTGCGGATTCTTGGGAAAACCTGGGGGCTTTCTTATTTAAAATTATTTGATGTAGGGGCAACACAACATCATGAAATATCTTATAGAAATGAGGTATATAATGCGATTCCCATATTTTTTATGACTGAGATGGATTGGATAGGGGTCTTGTAAGGTCCATTTCCAACCCATGGTTGGAAATGTCGTGCAAAAACAGATGGCATCCATAATGTAGGCACTAAAATAGAATGGAGGGAGCTTATTTGGAGATGAGGATCTCTTCTGTCGATTTTCGATAATGGTGGTGGCTAGGTTATCAGATAGGATGGAGGGCCAATTCATGATGTGATAATTAACATAGGCAACAATCAGAGGAATCCATTCAATGGAAAACTTAGTATTATTGGGAACCCATATAATCTACATAACATAGCTACTGCATAGTTGTAGGGGTTTTCCAAAGAGGCCATAGCATACATACCCAATTTGTCATATTTTAATTTGTTGTCCAACACTCTCCAACCTTGAATCAACTTGGAGGGGTCTGGGTTCTTCTTTGCAAAGTTTGCCACAAATGTGTTGTCGTAGATATCCTAAGGGTCAAGTATGTGGTACATTTTCTTCAAGTCCTCTACTCTGAACGACCCTATGAGCTCCATTCTTGAATTCTTGAATTTCCTATTTTCAATGATGAGGTTTTTGATCACCCACCTGATCATATCCATGTATGGGAGGATTTTAGCTCTTGCTCCTATCTTATGAAGGAAAGAATAGGAAGCATCTCTGTATTGAAGTCTAGAAGGCCTTGTTGAGTTAGTTGTTGCTCTTGTGACAGTGATTTTAGGATGTTCATCCTCAAGACTATTGTATATGACCTCCCAAACTATTGAGTCAGTTGTTGCTCTCATGATAGTGATTTTAGGATGTTCGTCCTCAAGCCTATTGTATATGACCTCCCAAGCTGTTGCGCCTCCGGCAACATCGCAAACTATATCAGAGAAAATAGGAGTCATCTCTGTAAACTCAGATTTGGCAATGGTTTGCTTGCTCTGTTTCTGCATCACCTTCCTTAGTGACATGTCTTTTGTAGCTTGTCTGAAATAGACAAGATATATCAGCGCAGACAGTATCAGGGGATTAAGATTGAAAGGTTCTCTAAAATGAATTTGGATCGTGAGAAAGGTTTAATGAGATACTCGAGGTTAACTACCCATAACTTGGAAAATGATTATCCTTCCTCAGGTTGCTAAATATTTATTAACCTGTCAATTCATTCGTTTCTATATTTAAAACATAATTATTTCACACGTTTTACCGCTCTTAATCGCACATCGCAATCTTTAAATGGATACAATATAGCACTACTAGATGCATAAAGCGAAATGTGATTGCAAATATTGCAATATCGCATTTTGCAAATCGCTAATGGACATTTTAATGGCATAGCTAAATTTCTTGTGAAGTTTGCAAAGTGCGAAATGTGATTTGCGAAATGAAAAGGTGCTATTTATCGGGCTATCGCAGTGGGAGATTTGATCGCATATTGCAATTTTTTTAAGATTTTTTAAGATAGTCATAGAGAAAAGTGTGATTTGCGATTTGCGATGTGGATTTCATCCTTAGTTTGTTTTGCAAGGTTTTGCTAGGTATTTTCTTAGAGTTAGGTATTATTATCCTAAGCCTAAAAATTTAAAAGGGTCCCCATTTATAACTCTAACCTTATCTATTGTTCTTTATAAATGGGAGGGTTCTTTCGTAGTACAACAATTGGTGATTCACTTGGGAGAACCAGTTATCTCTGAATAGTTTTATGAAATTTCTAAAAACTTTCAAAGTAATTAGAGTTATAAGAAGTTGATTACATGGGTTATAAGGTAAACAACATTTCTCTGGAATCATCATTACTTGCTTACTCTACTTATTTAATTACTTTACTCTTGTAATGATAAAAATATAAACGTTTGCATCATCCAATAATAATATTTAAAGTAATATAGCAGGTGTCTTCTACATATTAGTTTTTTGGTGTTTACTCAGTTATCACAAATAGAGCCTCTGCTGCCAGTAGGCGTTCATAGCCTTGACAGGGTTATATTTTAACAAAAAATGATTCATTATCCCATCTGTAGGAATTTTCAAATTTCAAAATGATATTCACTTGCTTTGAATCTCACTTGGACCTTGTCCCTTTTTACCTTTTTGATTATAATCTTTTTCTTTTTGGTTTCTTAAAAGACATTGTCTAGGCGTGGTAACCTAATAATGCAATTCCATTCACTGGTTGTAACTAAACAAAACAAGCTGGCTCTTGATGAGACCCTTTATCTTCTAATCGAGGAAATCATTAGATATTAACTTGTTTGATATGCAGTATTGGTAATATCAGTTTAATCATTTCCCTATGAACATGGTAAACAAGCTCGTAATGAGACTTTTTATCTTCTAAGTTTTATATATTTTAGAATTACGCTCTGAAAAAGGAAAATTTATCAGATGGGGTGAATCATTGGTTCTTTTGAGAATTTTAGGTGATAATGATAGAGTTTTTTAAGATACTCATCTACAGAAAGTCCTTACTAGGTTAAAGATTCTTTTCTTGATTGATAACAAAACATTTATACTCTATAAAGATAAGAGTTTGTTCTTAGAATAATTTTTTAAAGAAAGATCATGTTTTTTCAAAGAAATCAAGTATACTTTAGTACTCAAATTCCCTAATTATTTATTTTAACTCTTGCTTACTTATAAAAGCGTAAAACAGGAATATTATCAAAGATTTTATTTGAAAAGCCAAAAGCAAATACTAGTTAACCATTATTTTCCTAAGAATCTTAAAACCAATATGTTACAAATTTGGAAGAGATTATCTCTTAAATAAAGTATTTTTTCAAAATTTTCCCATTAATGGGTAAATAATCCTTCTTACGTGACAAGTCTTGTAAAAGAAATGTTGATTGTCCAATTTTTCAATGATTTGAAAAGGTCCAAGCCGTAGTCTTTGGAATTTGCTATGTCTACCTTTTTCCTTGTGTGCTTTGTCCCATTTCAAAACCGAGTCACCTACTTCAAGAGTTTTTTGACTGGCAAAAGTTGTGTCATAAAGAAGCTTTGACTAATTGTTGATGATGGAAGTGGGCTGCTTTAGCCTTTTCTCGTTCTTCTTCAAGCTTGAGAATCTGAAACTGTCTAGCCTGGAGAGAAGAAGAAGGGTTTTCATCGATGAATTGTTCTAGGGAAAGAGATGGGATTGCTATGTTTATGGGAAGAATAGCTTCTTTTCCATAAACCAAAGTAAAAGGAGAAGAACCAATAGAGGCTTTCTCAGTAATTTTGTCTTCCCATAGATAAAATGTTAATGCTTTGTGTATTTTCCTGTGATTTTGATCAATAGTCCTTTTGATAATTCTGATGAGGTTCTTGTTTTTTGATTCTTGTAATCGATTACCTTGTGGATAATAATTGGCTGAATATTTCAACTTGAAACCTCACTTTAGAGAAAATTATACCATTGCAAGAGATGGGATTGCTATGTTTATGGGAAAAATAGCTTCTTTTCCATAAACCAAAGTAAAAGGAGAAGAACCAATAGAGGCTTTCTCAGTAATTTTGTCTTCCCATAGATAAAATGTTAATGCTTTGTGCATTTTCCTGTGATTTTGATCAATAGTCCTTTTGATAATTCTGATGAGGTTCTTTTTTTTTTATTCTTGTAATCGATTACCTTGTGGATAATAATTGGCTGAATATTTCAACTTGAAACCTCACTTTAGAGAAAATTATACCATTGTATTTCCAGAAAAGTAAGATGCATTGTCAAACATTAAAGCTGAGGGTGAGCCAAACTTGGTAATTATGTATTGATCAATGAAGTTTGTGATGTTTTCTATATTAGCTATCTTTAATGGGACAACTTGTACCCACTTTGTAAAATAATCAGTAGCTGTAAGGATGCACCTATGTTGTTTGGAAGAGTTAGGAACAATCTCACCAATTATGTCTAATCCCCATTGTTCGAATGGTTGTTGGGTGTTAACTGGTTGTAAAGGGAATGCTGGATTTCTTTCTCCTCTAACTGTGGTTTGACAAGTTTTATACTTGCATATTCATGTGCATCTTTAAATATCGTTGGCCAATAATATCCTGTATGTAGGATTTGTGAGTTGTGGTATTTCCCCCGAAATGTCCTCTAGCTGGTCCATCATGTAATTCTTGCATGACCTTTTCGGCTTCAGTTTTCTCTAGGCATCTTAGCAATACTGAATCATAATTTTTTCTAAGCAATACATCATTGACTAGTTCATACTGATTTGATTTCAATCTTAAAGCTCGATTTGTTTTATAATTAAGATGCATACTGGAGCATATCTATTTTTTAGATAAAATTTCAAACCAACATATATTGATTGTGTATCATTGAGGCTTACCTTTGATATTTGCACTTCATTACCTTGATCTTCTTTTGGTGGTAACTGGGAAGCTCCTGTTAACATACTGCAAAAACCTTGGCCCCTAAGAATTTTAGCTGGCTAGATTTCTACATCATATTCTTGAAGTGCAGTCACCCAATTAACTCTTTTCTCTCCTACTTCTCTTTGGATTAATAATTTTCTTACTACAAGGTAGGGTACAATTATTTTTGTATGGGCTTTAAGAAGAAAAGGTCTAAACTGTTTCAAAGTTTTAAAAACAACAAATGCTTATTCCTCGACAGCTGAATAATTTAATTCTACACCTTGCATGTTAGAACTGAAAAAAGAGATGGGTGCCTCAATATTTTCATCATTCAGCTGTGTTAAAACTGCTGCATATGACTCAAATGACTCTAATGACTCTCAAATGACTCTCTTTCATCCTTGTTCCATCTGAAAACTGTGTTTTTTACAAAATTTATTTGGCCTAGGAATGAGTGCACGGTTTTTTGTTTTGTGGGATGGGAATCTTTTCGATCTCTTAGAATCTATCAGGATCAATGTAAATTCCTTTCTTGGACATTATAAACCCAAGGAGTTTGCCTTTTGGTAAAGCAAAATATGACTTTTTGGGATTTAAGGATATGCCATATTTCTTGCATCTTTCGAAAATGTGCTTCAGGTCGCTTAAATGATTGTTTCTATCCTTAGAATAGACTATGATGTCATCCAAGTAAATAACAACTGATTTATTAATTAGATATTTAAGGCAATGTCCATAGCACATTGAAATGTGGCACTAGCATTAATGAGTCCGAAAGGCATCTTCTGATAGGCATATGTTCCTCACTTGGTCCTGAATGTTGTCTTTAATTTGTCATCTGGATGCACAAGAATTTGATTATATGCTGAGAATCCATCTAGAAAAGACATTAATTCGAAACCTGCAACTGATTGCAATATCTATTCCATAGTAGGGAAGGGAAAATTATCTTTTTGACAAGCTTTATTTATGCTATTAAAATCAATACAAATCCTAATATCACCGTTCTTTTTCCTTATGGGTACCACATTCAATACCCACTTAGATTGTCTAACAGGAAAGATTATTTTGGCCTTTAGAAGCTTGTTTAATTCAGATTTGATTTGACTCTCAAGGTTTGGGTGAATTTTGCGAAGCTTCTGTTGAACTGGCTTTTCATTCGAAGTCATAGGTATGGTATGTTGAATTACAGAGGCATCATAGGTCTTGAGATCTGCATAATCCCAGGAAAAGACACCTTTGTACATTTTTAACAACATAATGAATGATATTCTTTCTTCAAATGATAGGCCAAGACCTAGGTTAACATTTTTAGCTTTTTTCAGTTGACCCTAGGTTTACTACTTCAAATCTCAAAGTAGAACTTTGAGTTTTGGAGTTGGTAATTTTTTTGAACCTATCCTTTAGATCATAAAGATATTCCATCTTAACTATAGACTTTGGGATTGGGTTTTGATCATGATTAAGTTTGATTTCTAGATCATGCCATGTTCATCTATGACTTGTTCTTCATACGACCCTTTTGATGTAAGGAAATCAACTATATCCGCATCGTTGTTGAATACTCTCCAATTTGTTACATTGTTGGGAATAGATGGACTAAACATTAACTCTATTAAAAATCTATTTGGACTAAAGTCTTCTGAGGGTATAAGCTTGGATGCCACATTAGCAAGTAATTTGGCACTTGCGTTTCGCAGTCTAGGGACTTTAGAAATGTTAAAAGCAGAAAAATGAGAAGTCAAATTCTAAGCTAACGATTGATAGTGGTTAAGGTGCTAAGAGACACAATGAATTGTATTTCTCACCTGTTTCACAATTATTTTATAATCACCATATACTTGCAGGTATTTTGTGTTAAGACTAATGGCTTTATACAATCCTTTGATCAATGCTTCATATTCAACGATATTATTAGTGCACTAGAATTCAAGTCTGCAGACTAGCATGGTTTTCTCTCCTTGCGGATTTATTAAAATGCATCCTGTGCTTGTGCCCTCTTTAGAATTAGAACATTCAAAATACAGAGTCCAGAAAATAGACTTATTTGAAACTTTATCTACTAAATTTAGACATTTGGAAGCATCTGTTTGTGAAAAATTTTTGATTTCAGAAACTACAACGTTAACTGGAAAGGGAGACCTCTAAGCATTAAAGGATCCCAAAAATGACTCAGCTGAGTAATTTCCAATGATATTATTGGTGAAGCAAACAGGTTCGTTTCTTCCCTTGAGGTCAGTGACTATATATTTCATGAATTTCTCTCAGTCTACCCTAATTTGGTTTGGTTTACCGTTGTGTGGTAACCACATGTGAGACCAATCAATTGCGAAAAAACCATGCAACTTTTCAGACCAATCCCTACTGAGAATTAAACCATAAAATTCAGGGATATCAGCCACCAAAATATCAATTATTTGTGAAACTTTTGGATTAGAGGAAAGCCTAATTGAAACTGATGCTATCTCTCCAAGCACCTCTACTTTTGTCCTGTCTAACTGAACTATTTTTACTGCAGATTTTTGAGGGGTAATGTTCAATTTGGTACACACAGCTCTTGGCATTATATTTGAAGAGGGTCTTGAATCAACAAGGTAGTTATGAACATTCCTGTTGAAAATTTCATAAGTGAGCAGAGATGGAGGAATATGAGAAATAGACCTATCACCAATTAGAACTAGATTTGAAGGATCTACTTTGTTTGAGGATGAGGGAGGTTTTCCCATATCGTAGGCAGCTTTAGTAACTATAGCAAATGGCAGAGGAGATATAGGAACCACTTTCAACTCTCTTAATAGAATTTTTTGCTACTGCTTGAGTTTAGTGAGCTCATGTAATGAGATGTTTGCTCTAGTCTTTTTCATGTCTTCAACTATATTGTATTCCACTGTATCTGAGATTACCAATGTTTTTGAGGCATTTGGGGAATCTAGAGGAAGAGGATCGGTTTGGCTAGTCTTTGGTTTATTAGCTACTGTTTTCTCCTTTGCAGGAGTAGCAGTTTTTTGTTTCTGATTTGTGATAGACATATCAGGAGAGTTTTTACTTCTTGTAGTCACTGGCATTGCTTGTGCCTCTTCTTTAGTTGGGAGGATGAAATCCCACATTTCATTTAATTCAATTTCTTCTTCCATTTTAGATTCCTCTTTTTCTGGTGAATCTTCTTCTACTTCTTGATCAGAATCAACATTTGAAATGGTGTTTGGGGGTTGCAATGCAGAAGAAGGGTTCCTTTTGAATGAGCGAAAAGGTTTCTTGGGAGCAGAGGATTCTGTGACTTGTTTTTTACTTTCGACCATTTCATTAGACATCGTTTTTAACACTCTATGAAGGCCTTCAAGATCGAAAGGATCCTTTGAATCTTTCTTCTTAGAGTCATTCTTAAATGTTACTTTCTTTGACTTCATTTCGTCTGTTTGTGATCTCTTTTCCAAAGCTATAATTCTTCTTTCTACAGACAGGGCTTCTTTCATGTTCTCTACAAGGGTAGCCTTATTGGCTCTATCTACAAAAACTGCAATATTAGAAGGAAGAGATGATATATACCATTCTATTTGTACATCTACAATAGGTTTAGAGGCAGTTGGGATTTTATTTAGCAACTTGTTAAATCTGGAGTTGAAGTCTTTGATCTTTTCAAATCAAAAAGAACATTGATCAAGGATTATATGGTCCTATAATCACCAAATTTTGCAAGAAATACTTCTTGAAAAGTATCCCAGTCTCTAATTGAACCCGCTGGAAGGGAAAAATACCAAGATCCAGTAGATCCTTGGAAAGAATAAGGAAATAGTATGATTACAACATCTTCATGTGCGACCCCATTAAGATTCATGGCTAACATAAAATTGTTTAGATGTTCTTCAATCAGGAGAGCATCATCAGAATTGTACTTAGGAATCCATTTTTCCAGGTTTGCTGGGAGTGCGTTTAGATTTGCAACTAGGACAACACCAGGATTTGTCCAAGGTTGATTGGCCATAACTTGAGTTGGAGACTGAGAAGATGGGAAGGTTGATCCAGAAGTAAGTATAGATGGCAAAGAACTTACTATTGGGTTAGTACTACTAATGGTAGTACTAATTGAGAAGTGGATAGTTGAGAAGTCGTGGATTGAGTAGAATTTGATGGGGAAGTGAATGGATGGAAAGGTGATGTGATCTCGCTGTTATCTGATTCAAATCTTGATGAAGTAAATTTCCTACATCGTGGAGGGATGGGGAACTCGAAAGGGGTGACCCCAAGCCTTTCACTTTGCAATCTAGTCAATACACTAGTTTATTGTAATAAGGAGGTAACACTTTCTTCAGAAACTTCGGGTTTCTCTGGTTTCTCGTCAAAAATGGATATCTGTTCCAATTTCTGTATTAAAGAATGAACTTTGAGAGACTCAAGAGTGTAATATGGATAGGGTGGTTGCCTTACTACTTCAAGAGATGAGGGAGGTGTTTCTACAACTTCAAACTTCTGATTATGAGATTCTGAATGAAATCTAGAAGGTGTAGAAATGGTGGAGGGGTTTTGACTCTTATGAATGCTTTTCGAATGATCTTTAGGTTTATATTCCATTCACAGTCAAATAACCTCTTTCTAGAGCCAAAATGTTGCAGCCTCAAAATTCTGCTGCCAAAACATGGGGGATAACCACCCAGTCCGAACCTTAAGACATCTCCTTTTCCATTTAAAGTGGTGGCTCTGACTGGGGATAATGGGACCAATTTCCCAGTGTGGGTTTTAATATGAGAGTGGGTGGTTCATGAGTGTTTGCAATAGAATAATGATAATCTAAATGACTTATTCTATGATGCAATTCTTGAACTAACTTATTCTAATATAAACACGGGAATTCCTGTGTGGTATGCGATCTACAAAGATATCTGCTTAGCGTGTGATAATAAAGGTCAATCATAATTAAACAGAGTTGATAACATATAAAGATAATTTCTTTGACTAAATAGTTAGTCAAATAAATTTATAAAATATATCGCATATATGATGAGTTATATATGAAAATCACAATTTCAGCTAGGCATCATACAAAAGTGCAATTAACGCTTAACATAAACAATAAATCTCACATACAAGTCATGAGAGTAAATTTTTGCCACTAATTAAATGTAAACATAATCAATCATACAAGATAATAGTACCATTTGTGCGAAGCCCTGCTCATTTGACAAATAACATAGACCAACTTCTTTCTTCAAATCAAATTGTCTCCCAAGAATACAATAGTGCATCAACAAAGGAAAGGAGTCTGATATCTAAGAGAAACGATCATGTTCCATAATTTCACCAAAGCATTCACAAACTTACAATAGTGCATTCTTTGCAAATGTTTTTGATAAAATTGTGGACCCTTCTCTAAATGCATGAGAAGGGTATAAATAATATTCTAACTAATGTGCAAAAATAGATTATACAAAATTTGAGGAGGTTTCAAACAACCTTCCTCCTAACTAGGTAACTAACTCCAAAAATAAACAGTGGCTAAATGAACAAAACAAAGAGGATTACTTGTTGTTTTCCAGCTTGTCCCTCAAATCGCATATATCGGCCATCGGTTGAATTTGAGGAGGTGCCCCAAAATGTGTCCTGAGTTGTCCTGTGAAAATCGCATCGGTGAGATGTGGCAGCATCTGCTAAGTCGAATTAAGGGAACAATTGAGAGCCATAATCTCACTATGTGGCTTGATGAGATATTGCCATTATGACTCCTAGTTGGTCCTGGACAGTTTTGTAATTGCCTCCCTTTGAGTCTTTGCTTTTTCTTTCCAGCTTTTATACAAAGAATTTAAATCGGGCATTTCTTTCAGATTGCCTTCTTTAATCAGGTTGGTGGCAAACAGGGTGTGGTTCACTACCTTAATGATATTCTTTGATACCCTAGATGCCCTTGCGACTGCTAGCTCAACCAATTTGATTATCGCATCCCAATCCGTGAAGAGAATGCCTTTATGAGTTTCCTCAATCTCGGGTAGATTGGCTTTCCTCCCATCTTCTGTTTGCTGCCATTCAATGATCTTAGAGATTCTGGTGTTTAAATCGTTAAATTCGGTTCTCTGGTCAATTGCCTTATCTGTCAACTGATCACTAGTAGTTAGATAGGGAGTAATGTGTGACATCTTTTGGAAGAAATACTCTTTCTATTTCACCAGAAGGGAATTTAATTCCAGTGCCTCTTTAATAAACTCCTCAATAGTGGGAACATCCTTGTATCTTTCCATGGCTTGCTACATTTCTTGGAGTTGCATGTTTTTGGTTGATATATCAGCTTCATGGCTTATTTTGAGGACCTCCATGTCTCGAAAAAAGCTGCAATTGTGTGATATGCTCAACCGCTTGCCTGTTTACGCTTGCTTTCTCTGCTTTGAACTGTTGCTTGAGCTGTGCAATCCTCTCCTCTTTTTCCCTTAACAAAGTAGAGATTTCAATAGCTTTGTCCATAGTGGTCAATGCATATGCTCCTGTGAACTGTGATAGTCTAGTCAAGTTCTTGGTCAGATTGAAAGGAATGTCCTTCCAAACAACGTCCATTGGCTCGTTTCAAGGTGGGAATTTGGGTGTGTCTACCCTTTTCCTTTTTCTCTGCCTTCTTACTACAACCTTATGGAGAGGGCTATAGAATGCATCAAGTGGAGGTATTTCAGTTACTTTCAAAACAATTTCCGATGTGGGCAGTGCAGGGATAATTTCAATATGTTGGGACGTTGTCGCTTGTTTCTCCATAGGCTTGGATTGCTCAGCGATAGACTTGGGCTCTAAATCCTTATGAACATGCAGAGGAGTTTTATTCCACTGTTTCTTGGATATTTTTCACTTTGGGAGTGCCTTGCAATTTCTGATTAAACTGATCCCACTCCTACTCCAAACTACTGCCTTTGACCTCTGAACTGATCTCTATAGTCGGGGTGTTCATCACATGTTTCGTAGCTGACTTCCTGCTGGAATCAGTTGTGTTATCTGTGTCTTGGGGTTTCCCTGTGTCTGGTGTCTTCTCAATATTTACCTGAGAGTCTACTCGAGAACTACAACCTTCACCATCAACAGTGACACTCGGTGTAGGCTTATCCTTTGGCTTTAACAAATGCATTGGGATCACTTCGAGCCTTTCATTTATGAATTCCTAAAAGATTTGAAAATATTCAAGTTTCATATTCGCCCTTGCCCATTCGAACGCTTTTTCGAAGGATTCAGTCGACTGTAACAAGTCTTCGAAATAGTTATCCTCATGGTTGTATGGCTTAATCTTTACTCCAGTTGTGACATTATATGCCACTTTGTTTGGAACAAATTGCCTCTTAGGAAATGTATGAAGCCTGAGGGCTTCAATATGTGTTGACTCTTTAGTAGCATGAACAAAATTTGCTAAAGCAAAAGAACCACACTTGACAAGGAAAAAGGGCCATAATGACTTCTTGTCGTCTTTGAGAACTTTAGTTAGGCCTTTTCCCACAAGTCTGGTAGGCCATATCTCTTTCTAATAATTTATCAGAAACATATAAAGGAAGGACATGTGGATCGACTGTGCTACCAAAAACCCTAATGTAGGTGAATCATTCTTCAACAAAATATTTGCCGATAGTAAACAGGTCTGTTGCGGCTTCTTGGGAAAACTTCGGGGCTTTATTATTGAAAATTATTTGATGTAGGGGAAACACAACAACATGAAATATCTTATAGAAGTGAGGTATATAATGCAATTCCCATATTTTTTTATGACTGATATGGATTGGATAGGGGTCCTGTAAGGTCCACTTCCAACCCATGGTTGGAAATGTCGTGAAAAAATAGATGCCATCCATAATGTAGGCACTAAAATAGAACAGAGGGAGGTTATCCGGAGAGGAGGTTCTCTTTTGTCGATATTAGGTAATGGTGGTGGCTAGGTTATCATATAGGATGGAGGTCCAATTCATGATGTGGGAATAACACAAGCATCAATAAGAGGAATCCATTCAATGGAAAACTTAGTATTATTCGGTAACCCATATAATCTACATAACATAGTTGCTGCATAGTTAAAGGGGTTTTCCAAAGAGGCTATAACATACATACCCGATTTGTCATATATTTGAATTTGTTGTCTAACACTCTCCAACCATGAATCAACTTGAAGGGGTTTGGGTTCTTCTTTGTGAAGTTTTCCACAAATGTGTTTTCGTAGATATCCCGAGGGTCAGGTATGTGGTACATTTTCTTCAGTCCTCTACTCTAAACGACCCTATGAGCTCCATTCATGAATTCTTGAATTTCCTATCTTCAATGATGAGGTTTTCGATCACCCACTTGATCATATTCGTGTATGGGAGGATTTTATCTCTTGCTCCTATCTTATGAAGGAAAGAACAGGAAGCATCTTTGTATTGAAGTCTCGAAGGCCTTGTTGAGTAAGTTGTTTCTCTCGTGACATTGATTTTAGCACATTTGTCATCAAGCCTATTGTATATGACCTCCCAATATTTTACGCCTCCGGTAGCATCGCAAACTATATCAGAGAAAATAGGAGCCATCTCTGTAAACTCAAATTCAGCAATGGTCTTCTTGTTCTGTTTCTACATCACCTTCCTTAGTGACATGTCTTTTGTAGCTTGCCTGAAATAGACAAGATATATCAACGGAGACGGTATCGGGTAATTAAGATTGAAAGCTTCTCTGAAATGACTTTGGATCATGAGAAAGGTTTAATGAGATACTCGATATTAACTACCCATAACTTGGAAAATGATTATCCTTCATCGGGCCACTAAATATTTATTAACCTGTCAATTCGTTTGTTTTGATATTTAAAACTTAATTATTTCACATGTTTTACTACTCTTAATCGCACATCACAATCTTTGAATGGATACAATATAGCTCTAATAGATGCATAAAGTGAAATGTCATTGTGAATATCGTAATATCATATTTTGCAAATTTCTAATGGACATTTTGATGGAATATCTAAATTTCTTGTGAAGTTTGTGAAGTGCGAAATGCGATTTGCGAAATGACAAGGTGCTATTTTTCGGGCTGTCGCATCGGGAGATTTGATCGTAGATTGCAATTTTTTGAAGATGTTTTAAGATAGTCACAGAGAAAAGTGCGATTTGCGATTTGTGATGTGGATTCCATCCTTAGTTCATTTTGCAAGGTTTTGTTAGATATTTTCTTAGAGTTAGGTATTATTATCCTAAGCCTAAAAATTTAAAAGGCTCCCCATTACTCTAACCTTAGCTATTGTTCTTTATAAATGTGGGGGTTGTTTTGTAGTACAACACTTTGCCATCATTTAATATGTCGAATACCATGAAGTTTCCTGTTTTCAAGGGCTTGGGAAGTGAGGACTCGGATCAGTTTTGGTTTGTTGTGAAGGTTGTATGGAAGGCACAAAATATTACAGATGATCATATAAAGAAGGCGCAGTTGGTTACTTCTCTACAAGATCATGCATTGACATGGTACATTAAGTATTACATCAATAACACATTGGCATCATTAGCGGACACTCAGACTGCTCTGAATAAGGAATTCAGTAGGTCCAAGTCTGAATCACAATCAATCAATGGATTCATGGAAATCATGATGAGGCTCGGAAAAATGCCCTGGGAATTAGATTAAAGGTTGAAGTGCCATATCCGCGAAGCTAACATGAATCTCACGGATAGCCAACACCACGAGTGGTTTGTAGCCTCGCTTCTGCTGCACCTAAGTGTTGCTTTACATAGCAAAATATAGGGACCCAAGTGGAAGCCTTGGAAATTGCAATGAGATTGCATGAAATGCCTATTTAGGACGCTAATTTGGGAGTTCAACAGATTCATGTGGAGTTGTAGAACCTCTGCTTGGAGTTGCAGAGCCTGAAGAAGGAAAATGCTGCTCATTCGGAGGTGTGCGAAGAAGTACGAAGCCTAAAATGTGAAAGCCAGGGGCATGATAAAGATCACTTTCCTGTTTTTGCGAATTATATTACAGGGGGAGGGCCAATGCCCCTTAGACAGGAGGCTGCTGCGGGACCAAGTACAGGGTCTGCGCTGTGGTGCGCTATCTGCGAGGTAGCTCGAAAAAATGTAACGGACAATTGTCACTTGCTGCAAAAGATTGTACATATTCCGCAACAATTATTTTGCAATTTTTGTAAATCGGTGGGACACAATGAGCATAATTGTCATAGCTATGAATTGATGATGGAAAGAATGTCCGCGTATCGAATGCAAACAAAAAATCAGCCTCCAGATCAAGGCATTGGGGGAGCGCGCTAAGGATATCAGTGGCGCGGATGAGGCCGAGCAGGAGGAGGACCTGGTAGAGGTTGAGGGCAAGTTATTCACTATAATTACAAAGTGCCGGGACACTATGCGCGAGAGTGTACGAGACAGACATGCCCATCATGCTAATACTATACTCAGTTTGGCCACGCGATAGAAGAATGCCCTGTACTGATAGCTAAGATGCAGGAGAAGAAGGTGAAACCTCAACAACCTACCCAGAATTTACAGATGCTGAAGGCCGAGCCCCACGAGGAGGATCCCAATGTGAATATTGTGCTGCGAAGCAGAATGATGACTAGTGATGATAAAGGAAATAAACCTAAATAAAGTGAGTGGGTTCGCAAGGCTCCAGAGAAGGAGGTTGGTTTTGATTTGGAGCATGCGAAGGAAATGTTTATGGAAGCAAAGAAAAGCTTTGCTGGGGTCTCTACCTCAGGAATTCAGGACATGCTATCTGAAGAGGTTGACCCCTCCATGCTTACTACCTTATTGGAGACTTGTATGTAGCTATTGCATGATAGAAAGGTTGTGGAAGGTCTTCAAGAGCTAATAAATAAGTGTGATAGTAAGGATGGTGCTCGTGAAGGACATCGTGTAGTCAGAAATATAGGCAAACACAAGACACGAACATATCACAAGATGAGACTTACCGCACAAATAGGAGAGTATGAGATGGACCAAGTTATTCTGGATCTGGGGTCGGATGCAAATTTTTTTCCTAAACAGACATGGAAAATAATGGGGAGACCTGCACTGCAGTGGTCTTTGATTCAATTAAGGATGGAAAATAAATAGAAGATTATCCCTATGGGGAGATTGCATGGAGTGACTGTAGATATAGAAGGTGCAAGCGTGTTGGCTGATTTTGAAGTAATAGAGATTGTTGATGACAGCAATCCATACCCCACGCTCTTGGGAACTTATTAGGCTATCGACATGAATGGGGTAATTAATTTGAAGAAGCGGATGATTCCATTTGAGAGGAAATCGCTTTGCGTAGTAGTACCATTGGACCCTGCAGAAGGATTGCGCTATACTGAACTTGTCCACGATTATGAGGAAAGCGATGATTATTTGGAACAGATCTATAAAATAATAGCGCGAGACCAAGATTTAGTTAATCCAATAGTCGATGGATGAATTGCATGCGACTGTGAAATATCTTGTACCTCATATTCAGGTGAAGAATTGGAGCACTGGGAGACTAGGTTGCACGAAGTATCTATGCTGCGCTGTAATATGATGACTAAATCACTGTGTTGTTTGTCATCGGAGGTAAGAAATTTACCTTATTATGATGGATTGACTGATGTAGATAAATTTTTGGATGCATTTGAAAGGAAAGTGCCTGAGAAGCATCTCGTTTGAGCATTGGATTTGGCGTTGCGCACTATGCCTGCATGGTGGTGGGGTACGCATAAAGACAGTTTTGATGAATGGCGTGAGTACAAAAGAATGATGAGGTTACGATTTGGTCACCAAAAAGTTTGACTAATTGAAAAATATGATGGAAGAAATGATCTGCGTGATCATTTAGCAAAATGGACTAAGATTTATGGAACGAAGCCATAGCCAGAGTGGGTGCATATTTTTTGTCACACTTTGGACATCATTCCTATGAATTAGTAGCTGGAAACAAAGCTCCGCCATGGTACCACGGAGTGGGACATCTTAAGAGAAGTATTTTTGATGACCTTCAGCTTTGAGGATGGGTTCTAAAGCATTGATGAAGCGTTGTAGGAGGTTAAGGCAACAATCTTTAGAATACCGCACGATCCTTTAGAAATGATTCAAATATATTGGAGCACCTAGCTGTGTCATGTGCTGGAATGCTATAATGTGATGGCTAAAGGAGATGATGAGGATACAAGGAATATTAACACTCTAGAGGCATAAGGCCATTGCAAAGTTGAAGGACTGCAAATAGAGAATCCAGATATCACTGTGCCACTGAAAACTAGGCAAGTAAACATTAGCACGGAGGTGGAGCTGAAGTTTGCAAAGATTGGAGATTGTTGGGATGATGCTACAATAGATAAAGTCGTTGAGTTGCTCTGCGAATATCAGGACTTATTTCGTACCAAATTTTCTAACTTAAAAGGCATCATAAGCGATTTGGGAGTGATGAAAATAACTTTGAAACTGGACACGAAGCCCATTAAGCAAAGGCCATATCGCCTTAATCCCAAATACAAGGAAAAGGTCCATTTTGAGTTGGACAAGATGCTTGTAGTAGGTATTATTGAATTGGTGGAGGAATCTGATTGGCTAAGTCCAACAGTAGTTCAAGAAAATAAGCAAAAGGATGAAATAAGGATTTGCATAGATCTCAAGAAGCTTAACGATGCTTGCGTTCATGATCCTTTTCCAACTTCATTCATAGATGAAGTACTGGATAATGTTGGAGGGCAAGAGGCCTATTCATTCACTGATGGGTTCTCTGGATACCATGATATTAGGATCATGCCATAAGACAGGAGTAAGACCACCTTCACGACAAAGTGGGGATGTTTCCAGTATACAGTGATGCCTTTTGGACTTAAGAATGTGCCGGCGATCTTCTCGTGCATAGTAAAAGCGGCGTTCAAGGAATTCATTCACAAATTATTGGAAGTATATTTCGATGATTGGACAGTGTTTGGGCTGGTAAAGCACCATGTAGCCAACTTGTGCTTGATGTTGGATACATGCCAAAGGTATCAGATTGCGCTAAACCTAAAGAAGTGCTTGTTTTTCGTCCCTTTCAGGATCTTGCTGGGTCATGTGGTGTGTAAGAAAGGACTAATGGTGGACCCTGCTAAGATCGCGATCATAGTTAATTTGGAGGCGCCAATAAGTGTTAAATAGCTACGCGCAATGCTGGGTCATACTGGATATTATCGAAAGTTCATCAAAAGTTATGCTCAGATTACCGTGCTTATGGAAAAGCTACTGAAGAAGGACACTACATTCTGTTGGGATGAAGAATGTCAGTGGAGTCTGGATCTATTGAAGGAGAAAATGGTCACCGTGCTGATCCTAGTCTTCTTGGATTGGAAGAAGGAATTTCATGTGCATGTGGATGCCTCGTGTATTGTACTAGGAGTAGTGCTAACATAGGCCGGTGAAGGATAAATGGATCACCCTATAGCATTTGCAAGTAGGAAGTTGTCTAAAGAAGAAAATAATTATTCAATGATAGAGCGCGAAGGGTTGACTATGGTGTATGCGCTCCAGAAATTCAGACATTACCTACTAGGTGGACATTTCAAGATGTACACAGACCATTCTACATTAAAATATCTAGTTAATAAGCTTGTGTTGGGTGGGAAAATATGTAGATGGCTGTTGTTGTTTCAAGAATATGATTTCGAGGTAATTGTGAGCCCAGGGCGATTGAATGCAGGTCCAGACCATTTGTCATGCATTGAAACTGGAGAGGAGCCTACTAACTTGGAGGAAGGGTTGCCTGACATGAAACTCTTCACGGTGTGCATAGCGGATAATCACTTCATGGATATTATCCATTTCTTGACCATAGGAATGGCTCCAGAAGGATACACTAGTTAGCAGAAGAAAGAATTGGTGGTGCATGCGACAGATTTCTCTGTGATCATAGGTGATTTGTATAAGATGTTATCAAATGAGATACTTCGACGTTATGTGTTTGATTTTGAATGAACCAATATCCTCACTGAAGCTCATGAAGGAGCTGCGGGAGAGCATTATGCGGGAAAAGTAACAACGCAGAAGATTTTGCGCGCTGGGTTGTGGTGGTCGATGCTGCATAAAGACTCTAAAGCATATTGTAGGACATGTAATGCATGTCAAAGGACGAGTAGGCCATCATAGAGGGATGAGATGCCTTTGACTCTGCAGGTGTCATTGCATCCATTTGAGAAATAGGCAATTGATTTTGTAGGACTGATTCAGCCTCCAGGCAAGAAAACAGGTGCACGGTATATCATCACCGCAACTGAATACTTGAACAAATGGGTGGAGGCACAACTAGTGAAGGAATGTACAGGGGAAACAATAGTGAAATTTCTATTTGAATATGTGTTGGCCAGGTTTTGTTGCCCAAAGGTACTGATGAGTGATCACAGTATGCATTTTCTCAATGAAACGATCAGTACGCTGACCGAAGAGTTCCAGGTTTATCACCAGAAGAGTATGCCATATCATCCTCAGGCCAATGGAACAGTTGAGGCTTTTAATAAGATATTGGTGAATGCGTTAATGAAGCTTTGCAACACGCAGTGGAATGATTGGGACTTGCACATACTAGCAGTATTATGGGCTTACAAATCTACTTATAAAAAGCTTACTGGTCAGACACCCTTTAGGTTGGTCTATGGCGTAGAAGTTTTGATGCTTATGGAATACATTGTGCCTAGTCTATGCATGGTGGCTTCCATAGGAATGGTGGACCGCGGAGCCTTAGAAGAATGGCTCGCACAACTAATGGATCTTGAGGAAGATAGGTTTTTGGCTGGATTCCATCAACAGGTTCAGAAGGAATGTGAAAAAGCTTGTCACGATCGGCACATCAAACTGCGCACCTTTAAGGTAAATGATTTGGTTTTATTATATGACAGTATGTTTGATAAGTTTCCAGGGAAATTTTAGATGCACTGGCTAGGACCATATGTTATCAAAGAGATTACAGATGGTGGAGCAGTTCGGCTTGCAAATTTGAATGGAGATCCATTTCCGGATAGGGTAAATGGAATTCGATTAAAGCCATACATAGGGTATCCGACCCAATGACTACATGACAGTAGCACAGTCTTAGCGCTCCAGTCAGCTACAAGGAGGTGGGGGACTATAAACTACATTTCTCAGGTTGTAGAGCTACACGATAGGGGCGGATGCAAGAAATAGGATGATGTCACAGTACGAGAAGAAGCGGGAAGGGAGTTGCGCTAGAGGGGGAGAGACCGTGCAGCACAGCCAGAAAGTGATCGTTACAGTCATTGTTCATGATTTGATAGTGAGGAGATGGTTAAGAGGAGTTGCGCGATGGCATTTAAGGCTGAATTTAAGAGTAAAATATTTGGAAATCTGCCGCCAAATCATCATTTATGGACAAATTTTGGGGAGAACAGTCGAATTTGAAATTGAATTCGCCTAAAATTATGCGTGGATATCCAGTGAATTTCAGGTTTCAAATGTCTTTTTAATACTTTTTTATATTTTATTTAATTTTAATAATTTCATAAATGTTTTTAATCAATTTGTCTTTTTTTTCAAGATAATTTTTTTATTCTTAATTTAAATATTTTCAAGTTTTCAATTTAATATATTATTTCAAATATAACTTTTTAATTAATATCTCATATATTATAAAAGTAATCTTTTTTCCTTTTTCTTTTAAATGTTATATTCCATATTCAAATTTTAAAATGTTAACATTTCATATTTCAATATTATTATTTCATAATTCATATTTGTTTAGTCAATATATACAATTTCTATGTTGTATATAAAATAATAAATAATAATAATAAATAATAATAATATCTAGTTTTAAAGATTTTACTGCTAAGTTACGAAGGAATACATACTCTACCCCCTTTTTGAGTTTGAACCTATGACCTCTTAGGAGGAAACACACTCTTAACCATTAGGCCCACTCAAGCTTTGGTCCATATTTAAAATATTTATTTCAAAATATTTAAATTTTATATTTAAATTTCTCTATTTAAAAATTTATTATTTAATAATTAAATATCTAAATATCTAATATTTATATTTAAATATAATATTAATTTTTTTATTTAATATAATGTTTAATACTTTATTTTTAATATTACGTATGTACATTTTTATATGCTTAATACTCCGCCGACTCCATTCTCTTCGCAGCGCTAACAATATGGAGTTGTCTATAATGCGACTTTTTGGAGATTCCGGTGACGGAATCCGGCGGAAGAAATGAGGTTAAATCTTGATTTTTAAGCAGTGAAAATGGTTTTTTAACTGTATATTTGGATTCAGCGCCCTGAAAAACCCTTGGGAGCCATTGATTGTGCAGAAACTAGCTATCAAACTTGGGATTCCAATGAATTGTTGCCGGATTTTGACCAGAAAAATCCGCCGGAAAAACTTTCAAAAAGTCGCGTTATAGACTACTGCTAACAATATTGCCTGACTCGTGCGAGGTTAAATATTTCCCCATAAATAATTTCCACACCAACGTTTGACACTCCCGACTAACCTAACGCTTCACGCTCCCAACCGACCTAACCATCGATATGCCACTCACACGTAGCATATTCGCTCGGGGTTCAATCTTGGCCATCTATATTTTAAAAATATATTTAAAAAATAAAAATGACGTCGATACATCCATCTAGAATCGATATAGAGATGCCTATCGGCAAAAAATAACATATCCAAGTTAATCCTAATGAATCTCAACATAAGGTTCTCTTAAGGTTAAGATGAAATAACTTTTCTTGAGAATGTTTAGAATAATTTGTTTAACTATGTCAGACAATATATTTAAACCACCAAATATACCATTCATCTCGGTGTGTTTGCAACACTGATTCAATAACCGAATTATTTTAATTGTCTAATTTATCTATCACAAACTTGAATGGTTGAAAGTGTCCACATGGAGATGGAATGCAAGCCTTATATAATTTTCTAGGCCTAATTGCCTTATTCTAAAATAATTTCAGCCATATTTTAGGTTAGTCTGAAATACTTTTATAATCATATTTTCTCTCTAGTCAATATTATCCAAAAACAATTTATTTACTTCTTGTTGTGTGAGAGTGAGAATTTTGATTTAATAATTATTCTTAAGTTATTTAAATTAATTAATAATTTGAATAAGTTAAGGGAGAGATATTTAATGGTATGGAGTGACCAATGGTGTCATAGTACTCGTCTCACCCAGCGATGAGAACTTGACAAATATGTAACTGATATTTAAATATAAATAAAAAAACATCAAGTGCTCATATATTTTAAATTATGTCTAAAATTTGTGCATACATTGACTAGGCCTACAACTATCTATAAATAAACTTTTTAAACATTAAGAGTATAAAACACCTTGTCGCAACTACAAAATAAATAAAACAATAAATTGTCTGAAAATGATCTAATCCACCAATACAAGGTACTCATGGCTTCAACCTACACTGAACTGAATTGGAGATAAGTATAAGTATGCACATTCATACCTATACACATACAAATTTGATGGATGTTAGCCATAACTTCTAAGTTATTGAACAATTCAACCCATTTTGTTCAATAAATGACACCCAACCCATTAAATTATCCATTAAATAGATCAAAGCACAAGGATCAACCATATGTAACAAAGTCTCAACCATTGGATAATATCCAAATCAATTCATAATACACATTCAAATTTAACAAATTGCAATCCATGTCAATCCTTGTTTCCAATCAAATTCAATAACAAATAACTATAAAATAACTTCAACCCTTGCTGAATTTGCATTTCAAACATTGAAACTATTCATCAACCCTAGAGACATATATCAAAGAGAGTGCACAATATATTTAGGCTATTTTAGTTTTTTTACAATATGTATTTTAGTTTTCCATACTAATTGATCTTTGTTCAAGTCATTTATTGTTAATGTTCTTATTGTTTTTTTTCTAGGACAACCTATATAGTATAAACTCATGCACAAAATGTCATAGGAAACCATGAAATCCACAAAAAACATTCAATTGTACAAAAAGTATATCTTTGCACGTTGGAACAATTAAGTGGAGAATATTTTTTATAGATTAAGAGGAGAACCAATCAATTGATGATAGTACAAAAATATAGGGCTTAGGTACATACCCGAGGTCAATATTACCATACATCTCAAGGACGCAAATGTTCTACACTTTATTTATGAAAAATCACATATCGATCATATCAAGGAACATAACCATCATAACTAGTAGCTACGATCCATATCCAGAAACATACCCATTGTAACCCATAGCTACGATTTGAGTCCTATGTTAAGTATAAGATTTAGTCCCAACAACATAGCCAACATCTTAACTAGATCATGATCCAAATCCATAGATCATCATTCTCTTACTTTGCTTATTACATATCTCTTTAGTGATGTGATGTGTTTAAGTTTTCCATCTTCTTGAAACCACATTGTATTCATATTAATTATAACTTAATTAACTAGTAGAACTATTATGATTTGGCACACTTTTACAATGTTTCATGCTATTGTTCTTAGCATGTTTCCTAGCCTCATGTTTCCTAGTCTCATTACTTTTGATTTTTTATGAAATGGTATTCCTAGCCTCCTCTCCTAATGGATCAGAAAGTCACTTAGATGCACTTTCCAGCTCTTGTGATCATCACCAACTTGTGGCTGACCCTAGACTAAGGTTGTTTCCTATGAAACAACTAAGCATGCCACATTTATTATAAAATGAAATTTTGTGTTATAAAGGGTTGGAGTATTTTGATTTTGCTATGTTGAATTGACAGGAGGAGGTTTAGGTTGATGATTTGGTTGCCTTAGCTAATTAACTTCTCTTTTCAAATGTTAGAAACTATATGGACCTTGAAATGTTATCCTTTTAGCCTTGGTAAATCCCTCCTTTCAACCTAGGTGAATCCCTCCTTATCTAGTGCTGAGCAATATAAAATCAACGTTGAGTTTTCATGATAATCAAGGAGTTCATTCATGCTTGAGGGAGAAACTAAAGGGGCACCACTTTACATTTGAAAAGTGGTACAATATGACCCTCCCCTTGCTTGCAAGTCAGGAAAATACTCTTTAGAAATTTTCTTTCCCAATTTTAGGAAAACTAGCATCCATTCCTATAGTAAGTATAAGATCTAGTCCCAACATCATAGATATCATCCTAACCAGAAAAAGAACTAGGTTTCACTTTTTTTTTTATATGAAATCCTCCAATGTATACATCGGTTTATTTTAAATCATAAAACAATTTATCAAAAACATCTAACAAACTCAATAATGAAATTTGTATATTTCCTCTTTCATCAAATTGAAGCTCTCAAAATTAATGATGATGATGATGATGATGGTTAACGTCTGCTGAGACCAAATAATGATCTATCGGACCTAAAAAGACAAATTATTTATTTTGATTTAAGATTTTATTCCTATGCTCAAAAAGCTTGGAGAGAAGCCTCCCGAGTTCACTATAATTTTGGCATTGTAAAAGGCTAGGAAGGTCAGTATTGTAACAAAGGTTGTGAAATTGAGAGTAAGAAGACAATTTTTGGACAATTATGTTGTTTTCATAATTATATTATCTGTGAAAAAAAATAGTTTCATATAATCTATCAATTTTCCATTAAATGGAATTATTGTCCTTTCAAATTTCCGCACATGTTCTAAGGTGTGTGTTTGTTCGC
Organism: Pinus taeda; assembly: GCA_000404065.3. Lineage (NCBI taxonomy): Eukaryota > Viridiplantae > Streptophyta > Pinopsida > Pinales > Pinaceae > Pinus > Pinus taeda. The sequence continues at coordinate 169,510 of APFE030066625.1, forward strand.
ATAGCATAAATTAATCTAAAATGTGTGTGTATGTATGCATGCATACATACATACATACATACATACATACATACATACATACATACATACATATATATAAGCATGATATACACAGAGAGAACCAAGTTTTTCATATTAAAACTTTATAGGCAAATGTGTTCAAATAATATTTTTTTGAAATGTTTAAATAAATTGAAAAACCAAGTGTACACTTTTAAAGATGACTCATAATATCTTTTGAAATTTTTTCAATGTGTATATTTTATGTTATTGATTTTCTATTGAGCCCCTTTGAAACTATCCAAAAAAAAATTCAAGCATTATGTTTCAAAGAAATTAGATGAAAAACATCATATGAATGTGAAAAGTGTCAAAATAATATGCCATTGGATAGAGGATTATTCCCTAAGCTAGCTAGGATAGACAATGGTTTTGCAGAGAAATCTATAGAAGGGGAGCTAAAACTCTATTTTTTTAGGCTCTCAACAACTCAATTGAGGGTTTAAGGTAAAAATTAAAATAGCTTGATTGATGGTTTAAGAAACCTTCTATTCAACCCTTAATGTGATTAAAAGGTGGCTCGATTGAGCCACCCTTTTTATTTCCATGCCCAAGATGTATTAGTGAGAAATTAAAAAAAATGGCTCAATCAAGCCCCTAACTTCAAGTTACAAAGGACTCAATCAAGCAATCTTTAAGCCCTCAAATAGCTCAATCGAGGACTTAAATATTTCTTGGTCGAGCACTTAAAAGGGGTCAATCGAGATGAATTTTTTCACCCACAATGCACTTTCGCTTGTCAAAATGTGTAACCCAACTCCATGCATAGATCGTTGTTGAAATCTCCTAGAAATTCTGAATAAACTAACAAGATATTAATTTCTTGTGGGAAAATGAAGATACTAATAGCTTGTAGGAAAGAATAATTCCAACCTTTTTATAAGCCTATATAATATATTATTATTAACTAAATGCATGTAATAAATATGTAGGTAGTTGCATCTATGGAAAGTGTTAGTTATGTTGATCGTATAAGGAGAAGTGGAAGGCGAGTAACTTGGGGTTCCCAGCTGTGATACACTTCATGCGATGAGCACATGGTGGATCATGTGAATGTAAAAAATGCTCCCAACAATTTTGTTGAGGATGACCATGTGGCAGAAGATGATGTTGTCCTATCATTAACTATATAGGCACCATCAACCATAGTCTAAGCTGCAAGTTCAGGTAAGAAAATCAATGCTATAAGAGGTTGGACAAAAGAAAACATGTTAGATGCAATTAATGATATAGACTTTAATCACTATTCAATTTAGGAATTTGCAAAAAGCCATGGTACTTCTCCCTCATCAATACATTATTGGATAAATGCGCTCACTCATACAAAATGTAGAAGGCCTCTTACAGTTATGACTAAAGAGGAGGAGGCCAAGACGATTAATTGGCGTAAGGAGATGGTCTAATTGGGACATGGTCTACAATTTATACAACTCAAATCCATAGTTTCTCAAATATGTCGGGGGAGGCCAAGCTCAAATTACAGATGGGTTTCCTAGTAAATCCTAGTGGTTTGGGTTTTAGAAAAGGCATCCAAACCTTGTATTTCATACAAGCGATGGTCTTCACAGAGACAAATATTTAAATCGGTGCCCTGCAATTGTGTCTAAGTTCTATGACACTCTTTATAGTGCACATGAGAAACATTCTTATACTCTAGACTATGGAATTGTGACAAAACCTGTTTATAGGGAGGAAGGAATTACAACATGCATGTAATTTCCAAGAGAGGGAGCCGAAACATTCCAAAGATTTTTCCTAAGAGAAGGAAGTGGATAAGTGTTCTATGTTGTATCAATGTAATTGGTGCTTCAATTCTAGGATTTTATTTTTTCAAGGGTAAATCTCAACTGAAAAACTATATACCAAATTTTGAACTAGGTACACGCATAATTGCTCATCCCCATGCATAGATGACTAAATAACTTCTTTTAAATTGGATTTTTCACTTTTTAGCATTTATACCATGTGGTGTCTCACCGGATAATAGACCTCTATTGGTTTTAGATGGACATGGAAGCCACATTATTGTGAAGACAATTGAGGAGGGTAACAATTTGGGCATCGACTCATTAACAATTCCTACTCATGCCACTCACATATTTCAACCCCTTGATGTAAGTGTCTTTGGGCCTTTCATGAACTATTTCAAGTCAGAACGAGCTTCATGGATGGAAAAGAATTGAGGAGTTGAGGTGAAAAGGTTTGAACTAGTAGAGCTTCCAATTAAAGCATTTAAAAGGGCTCTCACACCATCAAATATCAAGGTTGGATTTAGGATGACTGGAATCTAACCAATAAATAATGACAGTCTTATGCATGATACTGGTTGCAAGAAGGAATTTCATGTGGATGGTCAAGAAGAAGGGAATTTCCAAATAGATGTTGAAGTGAAAGAAGAAGTGGATGAATAGGAAGATGTAGTTGTAGCTAATAATATGATTTCCCTCTCTCAAGGACACTTATATAATGATGATGATGACCATTTAAGGGAAACACAATATAATAATGAACCAACTGACAATTGCATGGATTTTTTTCTACCAACTAAAGCACATGAAACTTCTACATGTGATATTATTAATGACTTTGTTGATCATACAACTAACAATGAGAATGTGGTTGAAAATGACATTGTTTAAATTGCACTGGGATATTGAAAGGCAAGTGTTAATAAATGACAGGGAAGTGTTAGGGAAGGAGTAGTTACTTATTCAGTTCTTGAAGCTACTAGTAAATAAAGTGTCAATGAAAAGAAAGAAAGGAACAGTAGGTACTTTTCATTTGGATTGAAGTTCAAAGTTACTCACCTCATAGCCTATATAAAACTATTAGTTGAGTATGAAAAAATGAAACTTGAAATTCAAGAATTAAAATATAAAAGAAGGATTTAGCTAATATAATACCCTCCTCCCACATCTACCCAAGAAGTTGGTCATCCAGGGTAAACATGTGATGAGAGGCCACTATGATATGATTTGACGTCCTAAGTCAAATTACGGAAGTGGAACCAATAGAAACACACCATAACGACATCCAACGTCATCAAGAAAACCCTCAGAGGACATGTCATGCACACAGACAACCTATACCTTGGTCCCACCGTTTTTTTAGGTCTCTTAGGCCATATTCGATCTCATGAAATGGGCAAGGAAGTGACCAACAACCTAAATTCACTCTCATAAGTATGCTTGCCAATGATTGTGAACTAGAATTGCCAGTGTTGTGCCAGCGACCCTGGGATTTAAGCCACTTTTTTAGGCTCCAAGCCCAATTCACTGCTCAAAATTGATCCATCTCCTCAAATCAACAAGATAACATGGAAATGATAGTACTAAATAAAATACCTATTCAATACCTTGACTAGACCCCCACTAGCCATGACAAGCATTTCGTCAAACATAATGCAAATATGTAATCTATAGGTGTAATTCACAATTCTGAGCATATGGGTCTTATACTTAACTGAGAATCACTAAGAACCATTGATGCCTCAACACATCACCTGTCATTGCATTCATTAGGTCATAGATACAGTGATAATTTAATTATAAGTAAAAACATGATGATAGCCACACATGGTTGTTGTCATTAAACACATACATAACCAACATAATAGAAGAATAAAATACTCATGAAAGTACAACCATATAGAACACATATAATCCATCAAAAATATCATAGATATACAAGGAGAAATAACCTTTCATTAATGATTCAAAATCCAAACTTGGGATGGGACTTCCATGCTCCACATGACCGTAGAATGGCTTAGCCAAATATCTCTTCATCCATTCACCCTCATACCATATTCCAAGCATGAATGTGGGATCTCATAGAACACATCAATCAAAACTCATCCAGGGCTTCCGAAGTCCATCCACTTCAATCGGTCAAACAGTGATTCCACCTCACTGTTCGACATCACAAGACCATCATCAGAGTCATCTCCATCCAAGCCTTCTAGGGCTTCTAGAGTGTTCATTCCAGCCAAGGCTTCCAAGACTATTATCTCAAACCACAACTGTTGTTAAGCTTCCATAGCATTTGTCCAACCAAGGCTTCTAGGATTATTAAGTCAACCAACTAAGGGCTTCTAGAGCGCTTGTCTAGCCAAGGCTTCTAGGACTAGTAACTCAACCGAAGTTGTTATAGGGATTTCAGAGCATTTGTCCAACTAGGCTTCTAGAAACTAATAACTCAAACCAAGTAAAAGAAACATGAAAACCAACCCAAAACAAACAATGAAAGTGAAACCAAAATCACCATGGCTATCTAGGAAATGGTAAGCTACGCAATATAGTGTCAATCTAGGAAATCTTCCATGCCAATGACAAATCACAACAAAGAAACCACATGCATGTGCCATGCACCCCAAAACTAGTGAAGGAAACATACATGCAACTTGATACCTACAAGAAAATATGATGTAGCTGTTGATCCTGATGCCTCCTTATGATTTCCTACTTTTCCTTTGCTTTCTTTCTCCAAGAATCCAAGTATGACACGCCCTCCAAAAGTTCTCCAAGAAAACTCTAAGTGTCCAAGAGTATGAAAGAGAGAATAATAGAGAGAGTTCCAACACTAAACTGACAAAAGGTTACCAACTAAGCCTCAGAACCCTTTTTATGGATGAGGCCTCTATTTTCTTCATTTTCCATTATTTTCATAAATAATTGAGCCAAAAATACAATTTTTCCTTTCCAAAGCCTTAACCATTTCCTTTTCCAATTTCCTTAGCCATAAACAACCAAATGAACACCCCCTAGGATGTTTTTCCCAACATTCAGCTTGGAATATGTGTCCCATCAACTGCAATTATTGCTTCCTAACTTTTATTACATGCAAGTTTTCACCAGGGTTGTTACAGAGCCCTCCCCCTTGGGGGACATTGTCATCGGTGTTCAATCACACATATACCTCAACAACCCACTGAAAGAAGACATACTTCTCATGGATCTTTATAACACAATTTGATGCAGTATTTACAATGAAAGATCTACTCAAGTGAAAAACAACATGACAACATACCACATAATGGATCTTTAAAACACAACTCATTACAGTATTTATAATGATCATCCTGCTGAATGCCAACTCATATAACATCATAACATTACGATAACATAACCACATGGTATCATAATAACATGTCACCTATAATGCATAGTGGATCTTTATAACATAGCTCGTTAAGGTATTTACGTCCATACATGGGTGTACATATAGTAACATCATCAAGATATAGATACCAAAACATATGCCAAATCATATACCAAAGCCTATATCAAAACATATACTAAAGAAAATGTCTAAGAATATATCAAAACATCATATAACATATATCAAACCATCATAAAGCATATATCAACCACCATAAAGCAAATACCAAAGCATCATAAAGCATATACCAAACCATCATAAAGAAAATACAAAACCACCATAAGAAAATACCAAACCATCATAAGAAAATAAAAAACCACCATAAGCATATACCAAACCACCATGTCAAGATGCTTTGCCTAACCTAGCAAACAAGGAAGGATACGTAGTCCACTTCTGATCCACGATCTCCCATGTAGCTTCATTGGTCCCAAAGTGCTTCCATTGCACTAAAACTTGCTTGATTTCTTAGTTCCAGAGAATGAGCACCTTCTTTTGCAATATAAACTGAGGCTTCGACTCGAATTCTCCATCTGGTTCCACCTACAATATAGACCATTCAATTACATGATCAACATTCTTAACATACTTCTTAAGAAACGAGACATGGAAAACATCATGGAATTTCATTGTCATAGGCGGTGCAAGTCAATAGGCTACTAGCCCAATCCTCTCAATAATCTTGAAGGGTCCAAAAAACCATGATGCCATCTTGGAACATGAGACAATCCGCAAGGAACTCTTCTTTAGTTTGATGTGCAAGTACGCCTATTCCCAAACATGGAACTCATTGAACAACCTATTCCTATCTGCATAACTCTTATGCCTGTCATGTGTTTCCTTTAGATTCTTCTTGATTACCTACATTTCTTGTTCCATGTCTGCCAACATATCTGGTCCTATCAATGCCCTACTAATTGGATCATTCCAACTGATAAGAGTGTCAGAACTCTGCCCATACAGTGCCTCAAAAGGACTCATCCTCAATAACTCCTGATAATCGTTTTTGTATGTGAAATCTACCAAGGGGAGATACTCTTCCCATTTCCACTATTGATGCATCACATACATCTGCAACATGTCCTCCAATATCCTATCAATCCTCTATGTCTGTCCATCTGTCTGTGGATGATAACTTGTGTTGAAGGCCAACTTTGTGCCCAAACCTGCAAACAATGCCTTCCAAAACATGGAAGTGAACTTCGCATCCCTGTCTAACACAATCTTCTTTGGAACATTGTGTAGTCTAACCACATCTCTGATGAATACCTATGCCACATCTATAGCTGAGAACATAGAATTCACCACAATGAAGTGTGCAACCTTTGTTAACCTATCCATAATGACCATGATGGAATCATGTTACCTCATTTCCTTTGGAAACACTATGAAGAAGTCCATGGAAATGACCTCCCATTTCCATTCCAGAATTGCGATTGGATTTAGTAGTCCACCTGGATGTTTAGACTCTATTTTTTACTACTGACAACAAAACATATAGCCACAAACTATGTTATATCCCTCTTCAAGTTTGTCCAATAGTAAGGTCTCTTCATTGTTATTAGTGTCTTTTGGTAACCTAGGTGACCTGAATATGGTTTCTCATGAAACTACCTCAATATCACCTTCTTGAGATCACTGTCATCTGACACATATATACCATCTCGGAACCTAACCAATCCATTTGTTGTAAAACAATAGTCTAAGTCTTATGCACCTACACCTATACCTGTAACACTACCTGTACCTATACCTGCACCTATCCCTAGTACCATCATATATACCTGTACCCATACTCTACTGCAACCTATGCACAATCTCCATTTATTTGACGTCATGTTTTCTTACCCATAATATCTTGTCCTGTAAATCTATCCCATAAGACCTCATATTTGTTAAGTGATTCACCTATACCTTCCTGCTAAGAGCATTTTCCACTCTATTCTCAGTGTCTTTGATGTATTTGATCTCAAAGTTGAGCTTACTGATCGTGGCCAACCACCGAGCTTGCCTACCATTCAAATTTGGTTGGTCAAATAGATACCTCAACCCACTGTGATCACTCATCAATGTAAATCTTATGTCCAGAAGATAGTGTCTCCACATCTTCAATGGTTGTATAATTGTTTCCAACTCAAGGTCATGCCTGAAATAGTTATTCTCGTGGTCATTCATTTTTTGCGACTCATAGAAGACTACCTATCCATCTTGGTTAAGGACTCCATCAAGTCCTCTCTCACACACATCTATCAGTACAACAAACTCTCTGTCTAGGTCTGCAATCTTCAACATTGGTGCATGTGTTAACAACTTCTTGAGCTGCTCAAAACTAGCCTCACATTCCTCTATCCATTCAAACTTCTTACCTTTTCTTTGCAAAGATGTGATAGGATAAGAAATATGTGAGAAGTTCCTGATGAACCTCTACTAATAGCCTTCCAGACCCATGAAATATCTCACCTTATCCACGTTCTTAGGAGATACCCACTCCATGATGGATCTTATCTTTTGTAGATCTACCACAATGCCTTCCTTGGAGATGACATGCCCCAAGTAATGTACCTCAGTCTAAAAGAAACTGCATTTTCTAAGCTTATCATACAATTGATGCTCTCTCAACAATTTCAACACTGCTGCTAAATGCTTAACATGCTCTTTTTCATCTTTAGAATATACCAGTATATCATCAATGAAAATAATAACAAACTTATCCAAATATGGACACACTACATTATTCATCAAGCACATTAATGTAGTTGTAGCATTAGTTAAACCAAGTGGAACTACAACAAACTCATAATCCCCATACCTGGTCCTGAATGTAGTCTTGTAAATGTCTTCTTCCTTGATGCATACCTGATGGTATCTAGATCTCATATCAATCTTTGAGAACACTAATTCCCCCTCTAGTTGATCAAACAACTCATTAATCCTCGACAAAGGGTACATGTTCTTGATAGTCACTTTGTTCAACTCCTTGTAATCAATGAATAATCTGAGAGTACCATTTTTCTTCCTCACAAACAATATTGGTGCGCCCCATGGTGATACACTTGGCGTAATGTATCCTTTGTCCAACATTTCCTTAAGCTATAGCTTCAGTCCTACCAACTCAGGTGTGCTTGTCGTGTAAGGTGCTTTTGATGCTAGAGTTGCCGCTCACACTAACTTAATAGAAAGGTCTACCTCCTTGTAAGGTGGAAACTCTGTAATGTACTTAGGAAATACATCCATGAACTTATATAAAACTTGGTACTTGTTCAACACATCTACATTCTCAAACTCTTTACCTTATCACTAGAAATGTACATTGAAAATAGCTTGCACCCTTCCCTAAGGCTATGCTTTTCTTGCATAATTGTCCCCATCCTAACTGATGTGGCCTTCTTCTTACATTGTAAGACTCTTGGTTATCCATTGTGATCAACACACTCAATAGCTTTGCCATAGCAGTCTACCTTGGTTCTATGTAGATACAAACAATCCATGCCCGATAACATATTGTATGATCCCAATGGTAATACATTTAAATGTGCTGTTGTAGGCATACCATTTAAGTCAAATGTGAAATATCTTACCAAATGATAATATCTCTTCTTTATACCAAGATTCTTCATGCAATTCCTTACTCAAACCACACATATCGACCAAGTCAGGACTAGTATAGCTATAATTAGATCTCGGGTAAATAAAAATAGAAATAACTTGATCACAAATCTTACTGTCCATATTAATGATAGATGCCTAATGCTCTGCCTGTTTGTTATCCAAGGCTACATAGATATGTGGAATACTTTGACCAATATCTCCAAGAGTATGCACCTCCTGTGCACTATATATTTGAGGTCTACCACCCTGATTCTATAGACAATCTCTCCTACAATTATCTTTTCCACCAGTCCAACACTCTATAGGCTTCTAGCCTCTATCCTTATTATTTTCTTCAGATTTATGTCCCTATCCTCTATCTGATGCATTGAACCTCTTAGGTGGTGCAACATTCTCCTTCTTATCTTTACCCTATGGTCTTGCTTTCTTTTTAACACATTTTACTTTGTTCTTTATATTACCTTTCCAACTTAGCTTAGTTTCAATGTTGTGCTTCAATTTTTCATAGCAATGCTTCAACATTCCAATGGCATCCTCTAAATATATAGGCTTATCGAACTCAATCATGTCTTTAAATGCAACCGGTAACCTACTAATGAACCTCTAAATCTTGACCTTCTCCTCTGTGAGGTAAGTCGCATATCTTATAACAAAGAAGAACTTACTAGTGTACTCATCATCTCTCATGGAGCCCATCTTTAGTTCATAAAATTATTTTTCTCTTTCATTGAAGTACCTTTCTGACAAGTACTTCTTCTTAAATAGTCGCTAAAACTCACTCCAAGACAAATCTTCCTCATGAATACGCCTAAGATTCTTCACATATTCCCACCAAATGTTCACATTACCTTTGATACTAAAGGTATCTACTCTAGATTTCATGTTCTTTGAATAATCATGTAACCTGAAGAACTTCCTCATGCTTAGCAACCATGCCTCTACATCCCATGGTTTCTTCATTTCCCCATCATAAGTAGGTGGATTCACTTTCTTAAATTCATCCAGAACGTATCCCCTATCACTCCTCATGTAATGATGATACTGATGACGATCATATGCCTATATGAATCATACTTGTGTCTATCCCTTCTCCTCTCTAGAGTGTCCAACAATCTTCCATCTCAAATTGTTTCATCTCTATCTGATCGCTGAATGCCATTTGATCTATTTCCATATTCCCCGTTATTTTTTTTCTCCTACTCATGACTAATTCGAAGCGGCGCTTGTCGCTACAAATCCTACAAGCTTTGAAGTATGACTACATTTACCTCTGCTAGTGTTTCCAATGACTATATCATTTTATCATTATTTTCCTGACAACTCCTTATCTCTTCCTTTAAGCTTCTTAGTGTCCCTGCTAAATCAAAAGAGTTCCCAACACCATAATGCTCTTCGGGTTCATAGGGAGAGTCTTTGCAGTCAACCATATTGCTATCCATTCGATGTTTCTTCCTGTAAGGTATATCATGTTAGCTAAATGAAATCACAATAAACCAACTACCATATTACAGCTAGGAGAGGATACCTTGTCTGCAAGAGCAACAAATCAACATGATACATGTATAAAATAATCTTAATAAGATATACAAATAATACATAAGGATATAACCACACAATAATCATTCTAGCTAGGGTCCAGTCATCAATACATGACCTTAACACCACACACACTACAACCTCATGCATGACGATATCCACCACATCACAGTACACTTGACCACATGCTAACATGAAAATGCATAAGCATTAAATAACCATACATACCATGACCTTATGCATGATGACATAAACCATACCATTGTATGTGGACCATTCACAACCACAATGTAGACAATACACTAGCCTACATGCAGATATCACTCAAGCACAATTACGAGCTATTCCCACACATAACACATAAAATCAAGGATAATTGAACAACACTCGCATGTAGCATAATGTAACCCAACACACAAGAATGATACATATGACCAAACATACAACAATGAAACCAAGAAACCCCATGATACATGTAAGTGATATATAACAACACATAACCAACCATATACTCACAGTGATGCATCCTACAAAAGCACACTAAGTTCCTCGTGATGACATCACCACAACAATGATAAACATCGTGTAATTACAACAAAATATGGAATGCAAGTGTGAGTGACACACATGAAATTGACATGCATGCATGACCAACACATGGGCCATCCAGTTTGAGGGGTGAACCATGCTTTGATACCACTCTGTAATAACCTCCTCCCACATATACCCAAGCAACTGGCCAGCCAGGGTAAACATGAGACTTGTGGCAACTATGATATGATTTGACCTCCTAAGCCATATTAAGGAAGTGGAACACACAGAAACACACCATACCTACATGCAACATCATAAAAAAAATACCTCAGAGGACCAGAAAGCCACTTAGAGAGCTTGTCCCTAGGTCCCACTATTGTTTTAGGTCTCTTAAGCCATATTCTCTCTCATGCTATGGGCAAGGGAACAACCAATATCCTAAAGTCACTCTCATAGGCCTGTGTGCCAGTGACTGTGGACTAGAATTGCCAGTGTTGTGCCAGCAACCCTGAGATTTAAGCCAATTTTCAGGCTCAAAGCCCAGGTCAATGTCCATAATTGGTCCATCTCTTCAATTCAGCAAGATATCATGGAAATCACAATAATAAAGAAAATATTTGTTCAAGACCTTGAGTAGACCCCTACTATCCATGACAAGAATTTCGTCAAACATATTGCGGATGTGTAATCTACAGGTGTAATCCATTGTTCTAAGCATAGGGTCTTATACTTAGCTGAGAATTGTTAAGAACCATTGATGCCTGAATGCATCAACTTCCATTCCATTCATTATTTCATGCATGCACTGATCATTAAATTATAAGTAAAAACATGATAAGAGCCACACATGGTTGTTTTCATAAAACACATACATAAATAGGATAATAGCAGCAGAAAATACTCATGAATGTATAGCCATATAGATCACATATAATCCATCAAAACACTCATAGAAATACAAGGACAAATAAGCTTTCATTAATGATGCAAAATCAAAACTCAGGATGGGACTTCCCTGTTCCACCCAATCGTAGAATGGTTGAGCCTAATCTCTCTCTAGCCATTCACCCCCATTCCATATTCCAAGCATAAATGTGGGATCTCATAGTTTAACACATCAATCAAAACTCATCCATAACTTCCAGAGGCCATCCACCTCAATCCATAAAATAGTGATTCGACCTCATGGTCTAACATCACAAAACCATCATCAGATTAGTCTCCATCCAAGCCTTTTAGGGATTCTAGAGAATTTGTTCCAACCAAGTCTTCCAGGAATAGTAACTCAACCCACAACTCTATCGGGCTTCCAAAGCATTTTTCCAACTAATGGTTCCATGATTAGTAACTCAACCCAAAGCTTCGTCGGGCTTCCAGAACGTTTTTCCAACCAATGATTCCAAGACTAGTAACTCAACCCACTAAGGGATTATAGAGTGTTTGTCCAACCAAGGCTTCAAGGACTAGTAACTCAACCCAAGCTATTACAGGGCTTCCAAAGTGTTTGTCCAACTATGCTTCCAAGAACAAATAACTCAATCCAAGCTAAGAAAACATGAGAACCAACCGAAAACAAACAATAAAAGTAAACCTACAATCACCATGGTTGTCTAGGAAATGGCAAGGCTAGGCAATCCGTTGTTAATCCAGGCAATCCTCCATGCCAATGGCAGATCACAACCAAGAAACCACATGCATATGCCATGCATGCGAAAACTAGTGAAGGAAACATAAATGCAACTCGGTACCTACAAGAAAATCTGATGTAGTCGTTGATCTTGATGCCTCCTTGCACTTCCTTGATTTTCGTTTTCTTTCTTGCTCCAAGAATCTAAGTATGCCACACCCTCCAAGAGTGCTCCAAGAAAATTCTAAGTTTCCAAGAGTATGAGAGAGAAATTAATCAGAGAGAGCTCCAACACTAAACTGACAAAATGTTACCAACTCACCCTCATAAGCCTTTTTATGGATGAGGCCTCTATTTTCTTCATTTTCTATTATTTTCCTTCATTTTCCTTGTCACATGAAACTTGTGACATTTCACATCCATTTTCTCCTAATTTCCATTATTTTCATAAATAAATGTGCCGAAAATGCCATTATTGTCACCTCTCTCAATCATACCAAAAATATTATCATTTCTGACAATCAAACAAGAGTGTCTGGTGCATCACAATTCATTAAAAAACATACATTGTTAATATAGTGTGAATATATTTTCTTAAAAAAATGGTATAAAAATATTATAATGAAAGGGGGTCTGAAGGGTTTGCTACGAATGAACATACTGGTGTTGTTCAATTGTTGCTTGCTATGGAGGATGCATGTCGTATTGTAATGACTTCCTTCCTCTTATGCACTTCTTTGAGATGCATGTCCTGTTATTTCTGTGGAACTGCCCTAAATGAAATCAAGGTATATATTTACAAGCCTCACATATGGATGTTCTCGAGACCTACTACTACAACTATTAATATAATACTTCCAACTGAACCATCTTTAAAAAACATTGCTCCCACCAAACACAAAAACGTCTCCCCCAATACCAAGTCATACAAACTAATTAGCTCTCTTACATTATTGCAGCTTCTGGGAGAGTAGTTACAATTGAATGAACAGCCAATAGATCACCAAACATTTTATTGCAATGTAAGAGACCCGGGTGGTCCAAACTTATCATGATATTACACAATATCTATTCCTCCATGATGAAAATAATCTCCAGTGAGGGGAGAGTAAGGGGTTATGTACCACCAACACCAGACATAGGCACTCAAGCTATAAGGGATGCAGAGATAAAGCCAAAAGCAGTAAACCCCACAGGTCCACAAGCAGTAGTAGTTTTAGCTAACTCATTTTACCCAATTCTATTTGCATCTCCATATGGTGATAGTAGTAAAATAGAAATGATATTGATGTTCTATATTACCTAAAGCCTTAAGAGTTCAAACCTTAAAGTGAGAATTTCTTAGTTCCCCAACTAGACCTTTCATGTAAACTTGGTTACCAAAATTAATCTCTAGATAATTTGGTTACCGAATTCCCTGGATAGTTTATTCATAAATCCTTGTAATATTCAATTATTCAATCACAATAGGTATTTATTTATTATCATTCTCCCATAAACTAAGGCATTTGCAATAAATAAATATATTAAATTAATTTTATTGAATTTGTTTTCTACAGGGATCAGAAAACCCATTAAACATGATTAAGAAATGGACATTATGCATAGAAGTTTCTTGTTATCCCAATCGAGGGCAAGCAGTGATTACTTATGTACTATGCAATATTTTGAGGAACACAGTCCTCCAAAGGAAAAGGAATGTACCTAGAAGAACAAAAAACAATGAATCATACTATATTGCATTGATAGAAGGCTTAGGAACAACTAGGGAGTATGGATCCGATGGAATTGTAATCTTCACCAATTCTGAAATTGTGTGAAACCAGATGAAAGGCATGTACCAAGTTAAAAGGAGAGGTTCAAACAACTGCATGGAGAAAAAAAAAATATTGTTAGTCAATTTCAAGCATTTAGCATAAAACATTGTGCAAGTAATAATAGGATGTCTAGTGATCTATTGTATAGGGCAATGCCAATTCGATATTTGTGCATGAAAGATGAATTAGTGTTAGTAATCGCTCCATCAAAATTTATTGATGGACAATGTAATATATCTTTGATATGTGTGTGTTTTTTAGTTATAAATGTGTTGTTTTAATGACCATTTGTTTTTTTCAATTCTATACCAAGTGTGCCCCCACTATGTAAGCACAACTTAGTGAACTTGACATGTTTTAGAAAAATTTGTATTTAATTTTCAAAATCTGTGTGCTTCAACATTTGTGATTTTAGTCTTGAGTATATTTTAAATGAAGAGATTCGGATCGTTACATTAATTTTCTGAATTCTTTCAATGTTTTTAAATAGAAATTTTAAGATCTTAAAATGTATGATGTAATTTCAAGGGTTACATCAATTAAATGCATGAGGTAACTTCAAGGATTACATCAATTTTCTAAATTCTTAATCTTTTTAAATAGAAATTTCAATATTTTTAGATACATGAGGTAACTTCAAGCATTACAACGATTTTCTGAATTCTTGATCTTTTTAAATAGAAATTTTAAAATGAATTCTAAATGCATGAGATAACTTCTTAAATATCATGTATCTATATATCTATATATATCCATATCATGGATGATAATTTTCCACATCATTATTCAAGGTGAGCATCAATCGAGTCTCATGAATCTACTAGAGGGTGAGGTCATTGCTCAAAAAGAATATCAAATGAATCAGGGGAGGTCCATCATGATCGTTGTATATATTTGTTTATGTGAAAGTTTTTAAATTATATTTGAATATAATCATATGTATGTATACATATGGAATTGCTTTATTATCCATTCATATTTAGATTAATTTATAATAAATTTCATTTTTTTACGAGCATCTCAAACTAGGTCAAAAAGAGTATCTACTCAATCAATGGAGGGTCATCGTTCACACCATCGTGGTATATATATATATAGGTCAAAAAGAGTATCTACTCAATCAATGGAGGGTCATCGTTCACACCATCGTGGTATATATATATATATATATATATATATTTATATATATATATATATTATATGTCTCTGTGTGGTGTGTGTGTGGATTTAATTAAATGATAAATAGGTAGAATCATATGTATGTATACATATATATTGAATTGATTTTCTATTTTTTTTAGAATATTCGCTCACTATGTCGTCACGTGAGGGTGGTCAACATTCTCCTGGTGGTCAACAAGTTCAATCAACTCATGTAATTGGGTTTGATGGTGCCCAAACATCTACGGGTGGTCATCAATGTCAATTGGATCATCATGATCCTCATCTTTTTGGTAAATTATATATAAAAGAAAATTATGCTAAAACAAATTTGTAGATGTAAATGAATTGTATGTACATATGTGTGTACATATCTATCTTGCTTGTATATGAATACATTTGTTCACATATTTTTATATTTATGTAATTTTATATATGATGTAGAGGGTGAAAATGTTTCTCCAAATAGATGTTAGTGAAACCAAGAAATTCAAGAAGAAGGCCATACACCAACTACCACTTATCCATCTGATATTCCTAATGAGATTTTTTGGGAAACAAACCTCCAACAATCTACATTACAAAGGTGCAAAAGTTATTATTCAAAATTGAGGAAATATCTTGGGAGTTTGGAGGTCCCTGCAAAGAGTTGAGAAAGATTAGAAATAGTTGTGCACTCTATAAGCTCATTTCTTGATATATATGAGAATCTTGGTCCAACCACAGATTTCTATATACATGTGATGAGGCGTATAAATGAAGAAGTATTGGATCCATATAAATGGGTCGAGGTTAGTAAAAGGGTTACAAAGTAAAATGCAAAATCTATTTTTAATTTCAAAGAATGGATGAAAAGAAAGATGCTCAAGGTGCAATATTTGAAGCACCTCAATATAGCTAGCCATTGGTATGATAGTTCCTTGCAGCGTATGAAAAGTTTCCATGGAATGATCAGGTTCCAATTTATTTTGCAAAATTATTTTATGAAGAATTATTTTTGGGTATGAAACCCAATTATAATAAACTTCCATCTGAATATTATGGTACTAGGAGAGGTCGGTAATGTGATCGTAAGAACTCATTATGTGATATTGAATTCCCTCGCCCTCCGCCACCTTTGGTATGCCAACCTCCTCTTTTGGTAACTTTGCATTTATAGATGGATGTCACTTCTCAAATTGTTCGAGAAGGAAGGGATGCCCTTATAGATAACATCCAGAGTGCATTGACTGGAATTGATATTGGTCTAAATCGACAAAGAGCACGAGCTAATAAACATGTTAATTTTGTATATAAAACAAATGATGAGATATATAATATGAATATTGAAGACCTTAAAGCATATGCAAAGGGTTGTTGTAATGGTTGGCAAGACATAATTGTTCGTGAGGAAGAGGGTGTGGGATTGGTATGTGTTAATGGTTAGGGTTAATATTTTAGTGTAATTTGTAATGTATATGTTAATGTCGATTCACACACATTTTGTTAATTTTTCAGATATAATATAACACAAATGTATGATATGATCACCATTTACAGTTAACTCATTTTTTAAATGAAATTTTTGATAATATCACGGTCCCACGTTTAGGTTCCAATCAAGATATTTTGAGAGATATTAGTTTTATTTGAAGAGTTCATGTTGATACAGTTATTATTCTTCCTTTATTATATTGATATTGTAAGGATATATTTTAAAATAAGTAATTATGTTTATATAATTAAATTTTAACAGATTCTGATTTCGTCCAATGTTTTCAACATAGCGGCACACTCTTCCTCCCTGCTAGGAGATGTATCGAATATTTGATTGTCACAAGTATTGAATATTGCAATTATGTTTTTTTATAAATTGAAGTTAAAGTTTCATTAAAAATGAGATATATTTATCTTACAATTTTAAAATTTTCGAATTTTAGGTTTATGGAGAAAATTTCCATTCTCCAGGGACTTTAGCGATGGAGTCAACAATGGGGATATGATCATCTAAACAATTTGAAAATTTTGTGTAACATTTTTTTTAATATTGTGAGTTTATGCATTTTCATATGCAATTTTAAATTTTTAAATAATATACATGTACATGTATTTTACAAGGCATCCAAGTGGGAGAAATGTAGGGGGAACACCACGAGGTATTGCATGGAATTTGAAACCTTGGTTGGTTACATGGATTGAATCGCCTAGACAATTTGAAAAAGTTGATACTTGATTTTTTTAATATTACTATAGTTTATGGATTTTCATGTGCAATTTAAAAATTTTAATATGTATACATGCACATGTATTGTACAGTTTATCCATGAGGGCACAATGCATGGTGGAAACCATAAGGTCATAATGGAGGGGGAACAACATGAGGAATTACATGGCATTTGAAACATTTTATAATTTTTTTTTATGATTGCATTCTCATTTAATTTTAAAACGTTAAAATTTAATTTTAAAGTATAGAATCTTATGTATATATGCAACTACACATGTTGTGCAAGGCACCCATGATTCAGATGACAGCACGAGGAGGTTGATAGATCATATATTTCAGCAAGATCCTCTAAATTGATGCAACTTTTTATTTGACAGTCTTTTTAAGTTATATTTACTTTTATCATGATATAAATTTTGGACATATTTAAAGTAAAACTCTTTATTATGAATTGATTCATATTTTTATTTGACAAATTTTTATTATATATTTACTTTTATAATGATATAAATTTTGAACATATTTTAACTCTATAACACTTTATTATCGTTTAATACATGCTAATTTTGGAGTTTATGTACATTTTGCATGGTATAATTTGCATGATGCATGGTTTGATGCTTAAATCTTGGTTTTACATATTTAAGTTCATGAATATGTAGCAATGAAAGTAAATTTGCATTTAGTTGGTACATTTTAAATAATCATTGTTATAATTTTAGTAGATGATTCTTAGGTTTTGTTTAAAGTTGTTTTGCCACTTGTTATCCAAAATGAATCTATTAAAATTGCAAATTACAAAACATGGCACATTTTGCATTTCAATGAATCTTTTAATTCGGTGTAGATATCTAAAACAATAAAAAAATTCATTATAAAATACGGTATGTACATTTTACATTCATGTATAGAAAGGCTACTATAGATGTCGGTTGATAGTTAACTTTTAATATAAAGTTTTTCATGCACAAACATACGATAATATTCAATTATAAAACATGCTACAATTTGCATGATGCATGGTTTGATGCTTAAAGGTTTTACATATTTAAGTTCATGAATATGAAGAAATGAAAGTAAATTTGCATTTAGTTGGTACATTTTGCATGATCATCCTTATAATATTAGTAGATGATTCTTAGGTTTGTTTAAATTTGTTTTGTCAATTTATTTAAAATGAATCTAGTAAAATTGTGAATTACAAAACATGGTACAATTTGCATTTGAATAAATCTTATAATTTGGTTTAGATGTATAAAAAAACCATAACTTAAAATTTCATTATAAAATATTAGCAATGTAAACTTTGAAATGGGAATTATAAACTCAAAATGGGGACTCTGGCCAAAAAACACCAAAAAGATATAAAAAATAGTGCTCAAAATGAAAAGTGTGTATATTGGAACGATGGTTTTTTTTTAGGGACAATTTTGAACATGTTTTAAAAATGGCAATGAAAACAAAATTTTCGTGCAAAATAAAACTTGAAAACAAAAAAGTGATGATACTGAAATGATGATTTTTTTTAGGGTCAATCTTCAAAATTTTAAAAAAATGCTAGTAAAACCAAATTTTTAGTGTGGATAACAAAGTTGTTTATGAGGAAAAAAACGCACTAATGTCTTTGGTAGAATAACATTTTTCTTTCCTAAGTATAAATTCAACATGTTCTCAACCATAACATACTAGATACAAAAGAAGTTTAAATTGTTTCAACCATAAAATAAAATAAAAAAAACATGACATTATGAACAAATTACATCACTAAATGAATTCAAAAGTCATTATTTGCATATTGAATCAAACATACATTATATCTCTAATTTAATGTTTTATTGTAGATAATCCAAGCAATAAAAATTATCATAATTAAGACATATAATCTAGCAACATAAAAATGACTCATAACTTCTCATTTAACACCACATGGAAATCAAATATTTTATTTCAAGATACGATACATACATCAGTTAGATAAATTGTCTTAAACAATTATTCAAAATCACTCATATTTTCTTGCACACTATCAGAATTCACATCTTTAGATGAGTGACAGGATGCTAAAGAAGATGTTCCATATTCTTCTCTTTCATCAACTAGTGCCCCATCTGAGTCCACATGCATGCCCATCATTTCAGGTTTCAAAATTCTTCTAGATCTACAACTGGTTTCAACAGACTCTCATCTCAACACTGTTCCTTTTGGTAACAACCTTTTCAGAATCTCTATCGTCTTGAAGCGAAGAGTTCCTCTCTTTGCTAAATTGAAGTCATAAACAAGTATGTCAACATATTCCAATTTTAATATGTCTGTGCGGCGACGATTTATATTCGTACCCTTTCTTTTTCTCTTTCCACCATTTTTTTTGTCTACTACCATCTCTGGCTTATACACACCATTGAATGGGTGTTCATTTGTGGCATACCAATGTACTTCAATACTTGTAACATCCTCATTTTCTGTAAAGACCTTTATAACTTTAGCAACCCATAATGGATAGCCATTGGGATCTCCATCTGCTAGCACTGCGATCATGCATCCCTCCTTAATATCTTGTACTGAACCCCTGTAAAGGTCTTCCATGGCTTCACGTTGTGCACGAGATCTTCTGGAACCAATATACATCTCTCTTTCCTCTGCCTATGAAGAATTAATAATACCTTGAGATTGTTGATGTTCAACAATGTTTATTTCCTCATGTGCATTCGACACATTTTGTGGACAAACAAATGGTTTTTTCAAAGGTATATCTTCATTTTTTGTTGTTGAAATGATATCACTTTGATAATTGAAAAATGACTCCCACCAAACTGAATCAGCAATGTCAAAGTACTCATATGTATATCTAATACATTTTTTAATTTCTTCTAGGAAATCAAAATAATTTATATCTCTATTTTGTCTATGTGCATTATGAACTTCACCAACTGATTGTAATAACAATATTTTTGATGCAAATATTGGATGATCTGGAATGAACTTCAAAAATTGCAAACCTGATGATGGTGCCCATTCTGTAGTAATTGAATACTTTTTGCCTCGTATTAGTGTTTTCCCATCAATTTTTTTGATACGAAATTGATGTTGGAAGCTAATGTCATTACGTTGTTCAATGCATTTCACCTCACCATATGATCCCATAATAAACCTTTGCATGCCAATAGTTTCTTCCAACACATCAAAAGTAAGCTCTGGTATGTATGATTTCTTAGTACATTCAATTAATGATGGCAAGCTCCCAACTTCCTTCCTCCTCAATGTGACTGAAAAACGACTGAGCATCTGATCAATATGGTAATGAGTGTGCCCAACAAGAAGGAAATGAACCTTTACCTTCTGAAAAATTCTCAATTCAACAAGCATGTTTAGATATCCAAAAACAACCTGATTTTTGTTTTCACGGCAAGTGTTGTCCAATTGTAGATAAAAAACTTCAGGAAGATTACCAGAACGATGAGAAAGCACATCATGAAATATGGTTATGGTCAAATTTGCATCATTATGAATATTTGGAGCTATGAAGTACACCCTTGGCAACATTTTCCCATTGAAGACCATAGAACCGACCAAATGATATTGAATAAAATTTTCCTCCTGTAAATTTTTGGGTGTGCAGACAAAATGTGGTAAAAGTGTTTTCTTCTGGTCCATACCATCAATTATCAAACCCAAATATTTATTCGGATTATCATAACACTTCTTTCGATGCTTGTACAACTTTTTCCTTTCATTTGTTTGTTGTTCGTGATGCTCCTAAAGTTCTTTGACAATTGAATCTACACAACATAAAAGAAATCCATTAAGAAATATGTTTTCATACTTGATTAATATACAATTTTAAAAGTTAAAGTTATGAATGCTTACCTCTTTCTGACCCTTCACATTTGTCCCTTTTTTATTTAAGAGAAGCACATGTACTGCATATCCCCATCCTTGTCTTCTTAGGAATATGGACATTGTCGAGTTATTTCTTCCATACCTTCACAAGATATTGATATGTAATAAACTGGCCACATCCCTCAGCACCTTATGTATATTCTTTGTATAAGTTGTAGATTTCTCGTCTTGAAAAATTATCTGGAATATGTATTGTCTCTCTATTTGGCAGACACTCTCCATGCTTTGAAAAGAAATGTTTCATCCATGACATTTCAATATTTGAAAATGGCCCAAACTGTCTTTTATGACATACTTCTGAATAAAATGTGGGATCCTTTTCCAAATTTTTTTGAATTCTCGAGAGACAAAAATTCCCAATGGAATGAAACATTTTGAAAGCTTTTCTACAGATAAATAAAGACCTAATATGATAATCATAACCTGGCAATGTAGATTGCATGCACCCAACTAAATATGAATTTTGCATGCTTTTATTCATTGACAAATATCTCTTCCCGCTCTCTAATGCAAATTTGAAATCCATATGTTTCAAGCAATATTTTTGGCAACATTCACTTGAAACGAGTGTGCTGATAGAGCTTCTTCTTGTCAGAAATTTTGCTCTACCCCTTGTATAACTAGAACATCTTGCATTGATACGAAAATGTTTGCTCCTACTCCTCGATACAATATTTCTTGGCAACATCTCCATCATTGGATCATCATTTGTATAAGGCTTTTCATCATCATTAAGAGGAATGTTATCCACACTATGATCAGTTGTGCTTTCCAAACACTGACTTGGAGGATACTCTTCATCTTCCCCTTCTTCAGTGCTACTGTCATTGTCCTTATAACTCAGACTCAATGGAAAATTTGACTTGATGTTTATTGGATATTCTTCCTCATGTGCATTTTCAGTGCTGCTCCCATAGTCCATAAAATTAGGACTAAGTGCATCATCCTGTCCTTCATCAATGCTACCTTTATACTCATTAGAATTAAGACTAAGTGCATCATCCTATCCTTTATCACTACTGCTCTCATAGTCCTTAGAATTAGGACTAAGAGGACATTGTGACACTCCATTCTTTTGTAATTCATCATCACGCTCTTCATCATTGTTGCTCTCATAGTCCTTAGAATTAGGACTAAGTTGACACCATGACACTCCATTCATTTTAAATTCATCATCCCACTCTTCATCACTACTGCTATCATAGTCTTTAGAATTAGGACTAATTGGACACTGTGACACTCCATACTTTTGAAATTCATCATCCCACTCTTCATCACTACTGCTTTCATAGTCCTTAGAATTAGGACTAAATGGACATCGTGACACTCCATACTTTTGAAATTCATCATCATGCTCTTCATCACTGCTGCTCTCATAGTCCTTAGAAATAGGACTAAGTGGACACTTTGACACTCCATTCTTTCGAAATTCGTTATCATGCTCTTCATCATTGCTGCTCTCATAGTCCTTAGAATTAGGACTAAGCGGACACCGTGACACTCCATTATTTCGAAATTCATCACCATGCTCTTCAACACTGTTGCTCTCATAGTCCTTAAAATTAGGACTAAGTGGACACCGTGACACTCCATTCTTTTGAACTTCACCATCATGCTCTTCATCACTGTTGTTCTCATAGTCCTTAGAATTAGGACTAAGTGGATACCGTGACACTCCATTCTTTTGAAATTTGTCATCAAGCTCATCATCACTGTTGCTTTCATAGTCCTTCGAATTCAGACAAAGTGGAATCTATGACTCTTTATTTATTTAAAATTCTCCATCCCCTCTTTCATCAGTGTTGCTTTCATAGTCCTTAGGATCAGCACTAAGTGGAAGAATTGACTTTCTATTTATAGTGGAAGAATTCCTACTATATTCGTCCATACGAATAGAGTTATTACGCGATGAAGGTGTTGATGTTGTATAAATCAAAAATTCAATATTAGGACAATCCATCCCTTTCAAATAGAATATGTTGAATGATACAAAATGAGAGTCTCCTAAAGATATTATATAGCTTAGAGAATGAAATTTTCCCTCCAAAAATTTTCTACACAAAAAGTTTCACGAAAATATTTCCCTCCTAAAAGTTTGTGAGATTTATTTTTCTTCATTATTTTATTCTACAATTTAATGAAAAATGTAAACTAATTTTTTTTATGAAACAAAACATTAAAGTTAAAATTGTAAATTACAACTTCTACCTAAATTATCATAGTCAAAGTATATAATATTTACTAAACAATTGAATGTTTTTTTAATTTTTATAATACATTCTGAAACAAATTAATCCAACATTCACCCCACTATAAAACAATTCCATAATATTCGCTTTATCATATTTTCCTTCATTACCATAAAAAAATTAACATGTTAAATTTTTTTAAAACTAATTAATCCTGCATTCACCATACAGTAAAACATATCTGTAATTTCACCTACATAATAAATTCCATTATCACTATTACTTACATTACATCAAGGTTTTATGAGGTTCATTGAAAGACTTGAAGCGAATTTGTGGAGTAGCTACATTGCTATCAACAACATATTCAACGAAAAATTCTCGCAATTAAAAGGTCAGTTAAATTTTTTTCCTTGAAAATTTTCATATTAAATTAGTTTAATGAAGTAAATTTATTTTTAATATTAATACTTTTTGTCAGCCAAATTAACCAATACTTCCATCGTGAGCATGGTGGGCCCAATAAAGTTGGGCACCCCC
>APFE030066625.1:199790-236864 GCA_000404065.3 Pinus taeda
ATGTCCATTGTTAAAAAATATTGTTTTTTAGAAACAATTATTTCTTGTGGATTGAAAAATTAATTAATGATGTATAAATATGTAGAATATCGAAAATTCAAAATATCGACCTTCTTCTCTAAATATGCAAAACAATAAAAACCTTACTACAAAAAAGAAATTAAAATAAAAACAAGAAAATATGAAGAAAAATACCACTTCAAAAATTATTAAATTTACAAAATAATTATTTACATTTCATTAAAAAAAAACTTTTAAAAAAAGGGCCTGATGTAGAATTACCATGTTTTTAAATCAGCATAAAAAACACTACCATTCTAAAACACAATGTACATAAAAAAAATTATAGTGTCAAAAACTAAGCTCTAAAAAACATGTATGTTCTACATCACCCCTTTTCAAAATCGAGCCACTTTTTTGCTATCTCTACAAAATGGGTAACAGTATGAGTTCTCGTTTCAAAGTTTACATTGTTTATTGTACATGTACATTTTTCATTCATGTATAGAAAGACTAATATGGATGTCGGTTGATAGTTAACTTTTAATATAAAGTTGTTTGAATGCACAAACATACTCTAATTTTCATTATAAAACATGGTATAATTTGCATGATGTATGGTTTGATGCTTAAAGGTTTTACATATTTAAGTTCATGAATATGTAGCAATGAAAGTAAATTTGCTTTTAGTTGGTACATTTTGCATTCAATCATTCTTATAATGTTAGTAGATGATTCTTAGGTTTTGTTTAAAGTTGTTTTTTCAAGTTATTTAAAATGAATCTATTAAAATTGTATATTACAAAACATGGTACATTTTTCTTTTGAATGAATCTTTTAATTTGGTGTATATGTCTAAAACAATCATAAAAATTGCATTATAAAATGTGGTATGTACATTTTGCATTCATGTATATAAAGGCTATAATGGATATCGGTTGATAGGTAACTTTTAATATAAAGTTGTTCATGCACAAACATACTATAATATTGCATTATAAAACATGGTACAATTTTCATTATGCATGGTTTGATACTTAAAGGTTTTACATAGATTCATGAATATGTAGCAATGAAAGTAAATTTTATTTTAGTTGATACATTTTTCATTCAATCATTCTTATAATGTTAGTAGATGATTCTTAGGTTTTGTTTAAAGTTATTTTGTATGTTATTTAAAATGAATATATCAAAATTGCAAATTACAAAACATGGTACATTTTTCATTTGAATAAATATTTTAATTCGGTGTAAATGTCTAAAACGATAAAAAAAATGCATTATAAAATATGGTATGTACATTTTGAAATCATGTATAGAAATGCTACTATGGATGTAAGTTGATAGTTAACTTTTAATATAAAGTTGTTTGAATGCACAAACATACTAGATAAAATTGGATTATAAAACATGGCCCAAAATTTTGCATGATGCATGGTTTGATGCTTTTAAAGGTTTTACATATTTAAGTTCATGAATATGTAGCAATGAAAGTAAATTTACATTTAATTGGTACGATTTGCATTCAATCATTCTTATAATGATAGTAGATGATTCTTAGGTTTTTTTTTAAGTTGTTTTGGCAATTTATTTAAAATGAATCTAGTAAAATTAGAAATTACAAGACATGGTACATTTTTCATTTGAATGAATCTTATTGTAGATGTATAAAACAATGATAACTTAAAATTTCATTGTAAAATATGGTATGTACATTTTACATTCATGTATAGAAAGGCTAATACATTTTGCATTCATGTATGAAAGCGTTTAAGACTAGAGAATGTATACATATAAATTACTTGTTGTGCATGCAAACATAATATCAGTAGCATCAAATCCTCAATACACCTACATAATAGGTATTATGCATATAATTTTTAACTCAATACAAGACCCAATGAGCATCGCTTTCAGATCATCACATTCTTAAGAATGTACAACTTAAGAGTGCACAAAAAGAAAGGCTAACAATGTACTTTAACTCTAAGTTCTAAAAGATGAATCCAAGGAGAAGGAATTGTTGGGCAGTTAAATTAAAAAATTTCTAATGGAATGCCATCCTCAATGATCCATTCATGGTTAACTTTTGACATTCTCCATTTTTTTACTTTCAATTTTTTTATTTATTGAACTTCTATCAACTGTATGCGTGCTACACACACCAAGTGACTATATTGACAACTTATGACATCGGGTTGATAGTCTTGAAAGTAAACATTACTCTTAATTTGATGAGTTTTTTGGAAAAAATAAAATTTAAGTATAATAGACCCTCTTTCATATATAAAAATTTTATCAGCATAGCCTTCCAATAACTTTATATTTCATTGAGTGCACCAGATCAAAACATACTTGACATTTTCTATCTTCTTAATGGGTGCAACTACAACAAAAACATCTCTTGCACAATAAAAAAAATTGTAAATTCATATCATAATTAACATTAAATTAACTTTATCAACATGAACTTGACTACCTGGATGCGGGTGTTGAGCAGTGATAGTAAAGTGATGGGACGGGTGTGCAGGGGAGGCCACCTGCCCGCCATGCGTAGAGGTGATCTGTACACTGGAGGAGAGGGACATTCCCAGCGACGTTGGTTAAGATACAGAGGATGGCAGCAGAGGAGCATTTACGCTCCGTCCATTTTCGACTGCGCAACACGGCTCGGCTCCTCGGCCACCATGAAGACCATATTAATGGCGGGTGTGCTTCGAGGCAAGGGCAGTGGCAATATTAACGGTGGCAGCACAGGCGTTACCATGTTCATTCAGGTTTGGTTTGGGGTTCTTCTGCAGCCTCTGGTGTTTTTGAGTTTAAGCCCTGGTTTGAACTCTTAGCCTGTTTTCGATTCTCTCGACTTTCTGCATCCCAATTCGGCTCTGCCCAGCTCTGCTAATATGGTTAGGCCTCGGCAGCGAATGCTTAGCCATCGAGCCTCCAACCGAGGAGGGTCCTCGCGCCCTTCAGTCAAGGCGGAGACCTTTCCTCACTGCCATTGCCCTCATGCGGGAGGTGCTAGCTTTCTTAGGCAGAGCCAACACCTCTAAGCCAGCTCTCTTGGGTCTTCATCCTCGCCTTTTTTCGGTTCAGCAGTCTTCACCTTCAATAGCCCTTTGAATTGCCCCCGGATCAACACCCATGTCTCGATGCTATTCATAGATGAAGCCCAAGACGAGGGTGAAACCAGTGCACAACAGGAGTTTACCTCACTAGTCATTGTCGTGAAGGCTATGAAGACGCCCTCTGCAGATCTGGGGAAGGCAATGGAAAGACCACACATTCCGAAGGAGTACGTCCAGACAGAGCCCGACACGATTGCTACGAAGGAGGTCCAAGCTCAGGATACGTAGGAATATGGTTGGTGCATGATTGTGGAGGAGGTTTCGGAGGATTAACTGCTACTCTGTCTCAGGTCACACTGCTCCGAAGGGATTTTGCTTATTCTTTTTGGCTTTTTCTTCGTGTCAAAATGTTTGTGTTAGTGTGTCAATGTGGCATTGTGCCAACGCTGCTGTTCAAGGCTTGTTCTTTTAACATCTGGATGGATACTCTGTGTCAAAATCTCTAAATTCCCCTGCGCGGGATTGTTCTTCTGTTTGCTCTCGCCCCTGTGTGGGAATGACTAGTGGTCAGGCTCTCCCTCTTCTTTTGCGACAACTGCTGTTCCATGTTGCCATTTCTTCCAGGAAGCTGGATCTTCAAGACAGTTTGAATGTATTTGTACTCTACTTTTGTATATAATAGAATATTTTTACCGAGAAAAAAAAAACATGGACTTGACTTTATTATCTATTTCTAGATCTCTATATTTTAACTATTATCTACATAATTATACACGATGATTTCAAAAACATTAAACACATATATATCCTTTGAAAGAAATTGAAATGTTACCTTCTCTAACAAGATTAGAAACTCGATCACCTTTAAATGATACTATAGTCTCCTCTGATTCCATCTCTTCAAAGCTTACAACTGACATTTTCCCCTTTGTATTTAGTTTTTTATGTTTCCAAGGTTTTACATACATATTATTTTTACAAACATCATTGGATTGTGTGTCCTCTATGCAAATAGGACAAAAACAATAATCTTTTCCTTTATCAAATGCAAACACATTTTGGTAATCCTTTTTTTTAATTGAATGTAATTTTCGAGTCCCTTTTACTGTTTCAACTTCATATGTAATTGATATATCTACATCTTGGACTCCAGTATGCCAAAAAAACCTATAGTAAATTCAGACAAGAATTTAAATATGTAATTTAAAATACAATTTATATATGAAAGATAATCATCGTGATATTGTTTAAACTATATAATTTTTAAATTTTAAAAAATAGAAAATTAATAAAAATTCATATATTAAAACTATATACAAGTTTATTTGTATCAATAGATATACCTTCGTACCTCCCTTAATGGGTTAGTCTCATGGCTTAGTGCAACAATGAACCATTGAACAACTTGTTCAACTGAGACAAGTCCGTTTGCAGAGTGATCCATTTGATATCATTGAAATGGTTATTTTATACATGCCCTTGCACCATCATGTTATCCTTTTTCGTGACGAGTCTCAAAGAAATTCCAACAATGTTTCATGTGGGTTTTCTTATGAAGACGACACAACCAAAAGAATGATCATGACGATTTGAATTGACTTGCGCATCCATCTGACCATATCCAATGTTCACTGAATTTTTTTCCATGACCTTTCAATGAGTCATAAATCTTATCAAAAAAATGTTGTACAAAATGTGTATCATGTGTACGATCATCGCTAATATAAAAGTGATATTATTTAATAACATGTTGATTCTCACTCCTACTTTCCATATGATCAACATTTTGTTCAACATATGCATATCATCTATATATATTATATATATATATATATATATATATAGAATATGGACAAGCATAAAGACTTCGTTAGAATGATAATATTCACTATGCATTTCATTTTGTGCAACAAATGTGTAATTCTCTGCAAAATTAACTATTGACAAAATGGTCCTTGTTGGAAAAATTTCACGAGATTTTTTAAATTGTAGGTCCTATCATCAAGCTCTATGTGAATGCTTGGTTTACTTATAAATTTTTGTCTCAAATTTCTTCAAAAACTCTATCACATAGATTTCTTCTTCTTGTAAACCAATTCTTTTAGAAGTTGTACAATTATTTGAACTAATCGATGTCTGGATATATTCATATTTCTTCCATTTCACTTTTAGGTTAGAATGATTGATCATTTATATCAATAGAATATTTATTGTGAAATAAAATCAAATTTCCATAATGATCATATTTTTTTACCACCAACACATCTTTTTTGGTAAAATAATTCATGACTTTCTCTTGCACATAGAATTTTGGATATGAAATCATGGATAGTGGAAAGAGGAGGTGAATTTTTCCAAAATGTTTTACTAAAATTTAGGAAGGTGTCATAATATAATTGAAATTCCACATGATAATGACAACAACAAGTGTCATGTATTGTGATAGCTTTAACATTCCATGGTTTTTGTTGTTCAAAAGTAATAATTGAGACATTAATTCCACCGTTCTCGTCTATGAACTTATTAAACAACTCTATCTGAGTGGTGTCAAAGATATGTTTTGCATATTCTTCATACTGATTTTGTGTTATTCTTCACCACATCACATCCCTTTCTTTTGGTGAAACACATGAATTTTTCACCCAATATTCATATATTATTTTTTTAACATATTCTCCAAGTGTATATATGTATGGTTGCCTACAAATAACTGTCCAACAAGCGAGCCAATTTTCAATTGAAATTTCCTAGGTTTGTGTAATGTTTTTCTTGAGGTCCATAATGCTTTTTCCATAGATTTTATCAAATGATTTTCTTTAGTACTTGATGAAACCGCTGCCATTTGTATTTCTCTACATGCATCTATATGACTTTTCTTTCTAGATCTCCCAAATGCTTTTAAAGCACTATGTATATTTTGAATCACATTTTCCTTCATCTTTTTATCTTTCATTGATTTTTGAATACCCAATGGTGTTATAGTTTATTTTAATTTCTTTGATGTTAATAGACCTCTCAAAATTTGAGATTGAACTATCACATTTTCATCTTTGAAGAACTTATCAATAATAAGCTTAACATGATATCGTATAACATGGTCAGCTTTTTTATCTCCATATGTGTCAATTTCACCATTTTCTAACGTCCCATCATTCATATTGATTTCATCTGTACATATGAGAATTTCATGTAAATGGGTACAAATATACATTAAATAATTAAAATTAAAAATAGAGTTTGAATGAAATTGAAACTAATAAATATGTATAATTTCACTAATACACATGAGATATATGCATACCTAATGGTGATTCAACTTCTTCACTTCAATCTCTTTCAACATCATCAACAACATCATCAATCATTGGTTCATTATCTTTTTCACTTTGTATTTCAACATTTTCAATCTCATCATCAATGCTATGAGGAATATATCTCTCAGGTTACATTGCAAAATATTTCTCAGATTAGTTCATCAAATAAAAAATATATTTCCCAATACACTAGTTAAATTTTGAATATCATTTATAATATTTTCATTTACATACCTGCTTCAACTTCTAGTTTAGAATGATTTTCCCTTTCAATATTTAAGTGTTCTTCCTTCTTTCTTTTGTAATAGTTTCTTGAGTATTCTCTATGAGCCTCAACGTATCTTATTCGATCATATTTTCTCTTGCAATTTCTTTGATTTCCCATGATAATTCAATCTATGTATATTTTTAAAATCTAGCCCAAAAAACTCACTTTAAAAATTCAGCCCAAAAGACTTAGTTTAAAAATTAAGCCCCAAAAACTCACTTTAAAAATTCAACCCAAAAAATTTCCTTCAAAAATTCAGCCCAAAAGATTTAATTTAAAATTTGATTCGAAATGAGGAAAGAGTGTGAAAATAATGTTTCGACTCTGTTTATTTATATCGTTCTAGCGAAACATTTTTTAGGAGGGTTGCATCATTTCATTTTTGCGGTCAACGAAAAATATAAACACATTTTCAGGCGAACTTTTAAAAAAAATTGGCCGAAATTTTAAATTAATTTGGTCAAATTACTTTTCCGTTTATTTTAATGGGCGTCGATGACAAACACGAGTTTGGTTGAATCTGTTTTTAGTACAGCCAAACTACTTTAACCTACAACTCTGCAACAACTCGGCTCTAGCCTTTACTTTCTTGCTATAGAAGGTGGTGAGAAACATGTCACTTGATTTAATGAGTACAAATGCATTTTATGCTCAAATCCAAAGTGGTCACGACTATCTAATTTCCAAAAGCACTATCAAATAGGAGAACAAGTTGTATATACACTTGAATAATGTTTCTTAGATATTGTTACATCCAACCTCCATAATGTATAGGTGCCCAAGAAGAATTATATCAATTTCCTAGTTGCATTTCCAACAAATGTTAACTCTATTATTGGCATTACTAGTATTTTCATTGACACATCATTAACCTCCCAAATACATAATAAATATGGATTAGCAAATATAAAAATCAATCCATCTGAAAGATATGTTGGGATATAGCATGGGCATGACATTCTAGCGAGAACTTCACCATATATAAGGTGGTGAGCTATCTAATGCATGTTCTATGGGGATCTTCCTTATCCTTTCAATTAAAGAAGCCATTTCACTCACCCATATTCTAAGGCTATTGTGAGTCACTCAAAGTATACAATTCTAATATATATAGATATAGAAAAGACACATAGGTTAATATGATGGTTTCGCAAAAGGAGCTTTCATTCTCCATTCCCACTATAAACTACAAGCTATACAAGCGGTCTTACATATGCAAATGAAGAAAGAGTAATTCTTGAGGTTGGCAACATAGGCCCCTCTTAAAATTATAAATGGATTTTAATTGTGCTTCTATTGACAAATATTCTAACCATGTTATTGGTAAGTTATGTCCATGTAGAGAAACCAAGTTTCAAAGAGGTCTATTAAGGGGAAGATTGATACATTATAGTTTAAACTATTGAACGCTACTAAATTGAATAATGTAAAATATATGAAAATAAAATATGGTATTCCTATGGTTCAATAGTGAATTATTTGCAATGGTGTAAGTGACTTTTTCTTTCTTTCTTTTTTTTATATTTTATATCTAAAGAGTTTTCAGTATGATTACCTTTTTTTTTATTACCTTCCCTAAACTTGAAAAAACTATTACTAAGCTTTGAGCCATGAAACTCAACTTTTGACGTTGTATTGAAACCCCTATGTGCAGCTTCATTTTAAATAACGACGTGATACTTTGCTCTTAACTTTGAATATTCGATTCATTACGAGAGATAGAAACCACTTTAGGTAAACTCCACTCTTGATACATAGAAACACGCAGATTAAATATAGACACCCACATTTGAATTTTTTTATATAAATTTTAATAAAAAATTTCTACTTAAAAAAAATACCATAAAGAAGTAATAAAAAGCTTTAAAGAAAAGACCATTATTGAATCCGCCTTTTTCTTTTAGATACATCAACATGTTCATAATTTATGCTTTCGGTAATAAAGTAATAAAGGATTTTATTTCAAAGTAAGCATTATTTTATTTTATTTCAGCTGAATTATTTTATTTCAAAGTAAATGTGGCACACAAGATATCGGACCATTCAGAATCAAGAACGTGGGCTCCGCATTTGTAAATTTGCAAATGAACTTGAAAAATAAGGGCGACAACTACGCTTCCAGTCATTGACATCATCTTTCCAGATAGAAACATCTGAACGGACGGACTTGTCGGGAACCACATAAACCAAAAGCTGGAAGGTGCACATGCAGTTCAAAAGTCTTTAACACGAAAATGATTTGAGCGATATCTTATGGTTGATGTCATTGATTTGATCTCGAACTTTCCAAATTTCTCACAAAACAGCCAAAGTAAGCAATCCCTTGCTTTTATTCTGATCGCTACACCATTTTAATCACTCTTCAATTATGTTACACTGAATGAATGGAATTTGTAGCTTATTGGTCCACAGATAGCATATTTCAGGACCATGGTGGTTCTACTTTTGTAGGTTTGTCCATGTGAGATTCTTGTTACACCACATTAACCAAAGGAACATTACAAATTTATTGGAATATTAATTTGCCAAAAACTGTAAAACTAACAATATTCTACATTCTGAATTTCCTTCAGGTATATTTTCAGATAGTAGTCTACCTCCTCTATTTCTCCTGTAATCTTCTTTTTTCCAGCCCATGTAATATAATCCCCTTTGTTTTCATAACATATCCATGCCTCCTTTAAAGTTTTAACATGTTGAAGCCAACCCAGTTTATATTGATCAGCGAGATTCAGTTGGGAGGAGTCGAGCCAAATTGGAATGCTACCATCCCAGTCACTGATCAGCTGACTGAGAACATAAATGCCTCTTCTATCATATGATGTATCAATTCCACTGTCCCAGGTGGACTCTCACCTGCTCCTATAATGCAATATTTTCCCAACATAATTCTGTTGCCCGATCCAAAGAACCATGAGATATTTTGAAAGAGTATATTCTTGACCCTTCTAAAGCTATTCCAAATCTGTGAGCTGCATTTTTTTTCCTGCTGCTCCTTGTCTTAACCAAAAGGAAAACTCCTTATTGTTCATGTATTTAGATCGAATCAACTTCCCCATATGCCTTTGCTATTGATGGCTCTCCATAAATATTTTAAAATAAGAGCCCATCCAAAAAACTTCCAGTTTAGAACACCCCACGCTCCCAAAATTTTGTGTGTAGTGATCTTTTCCAACTTCACTAAATGATATTTGCAGTTCCTTCTTGAACCAAACCATATATAGCTTGCCATTACTCTATTCAGAAGATTAATGATCATTTGAGGAATGTGAAACAAGTGTGCCCAGTAAATCCCCAACTGAGTAAGAACTGGTTGTGTGAGGATGATACGTCCTCCCATAGATAAACATATGTGTTCCCATCCCTTAATATTCAAAGAGAATCTTTCCACCAGCCACATCCAATCTGCCTTTTTATAGCTTCCTTGTTTCAGTCGATACCCCAAATATTTCATGCCCTTGTCTAGGTTTTCTGCACTTACTCCAAAATAGTTCTGGATATATGTGATATCGTCCTGGTTACATGAGCCATAGAGAATAATAGATTTCTGTTCATTTTGAACAAGTCCTGTGGCTATCCCTAACTTCTTTATGATTAAGGAAAGTGAAAACCATTTGATCCTATTTATCATGCCCATCAACAGAATATCATCAATAAAAAAACTATGAGAAACTGTGACAGGACTGCTGATTTTCAGTGCTTCAAATTCTCCAATGGACACTTCCTTTTTAATTTTTAAACTTAATCCATCCATCACCAGGATAAAAAGAAGAGGGGATAATAAACTTCCTTGTCTAATTCCTCTACCGGCAACAAAAAATTTGGATGGGAATCGATTGATTATTATTGCATAGCGAACTATAGACACACACCCCATTATCCATTTAGTGATATTTGAGTTTATGCCAATTTTAAATAACACCATTCTTAGGTATCCCTAATCTAAGCAATCATAAGCTTTTTAAAATCAACTTTCATGACTATTGCATTCATCTTTTTTGACTTAATATTGTGCATACATTCCTGTGCAACAGCCTTTGCATCATGGACTATTTTATTATTTAAGAAACCATATTGCTCAGGGGAGATGAATTTAGATAAAGAAACTTTCAGTTCGTTGGCTATGATCTTAGAGGTAATCTTATATGTTAGATTACACAGTGATATTGGATGATAATCAACAAAGGTTTCTATCTCTGATTTCTTTGGGATAAGGGAGATATATGTGGAGTTTAGATGAGGACGTATGAAGCCTTTTGTCCTAGATTCCTCAACCATTTGTAGCAGTTCCCCCTGAAATATGTCTATGAAATGAGCAAAAAATCCTATTGTCCATCCATCTGGACCCGAGCATTTATCTCCTTTCATTGATATAATAGCTTGAACCAGTTCTTCCTCCTTAACCTCCTTAAACAACTCCACATTATCCTCTTCATTAAACACTTTAGGATATTCTTCTATTGCCCACAGCTGAGCATCCACATCCTCCCCTTCCACTCTATTATATGCATTTTTAAAATCTGAAACTACTATAGATGTGATATCCGATTGCTTGTTCTAATTGTTCCCTTCACCATCCTTTATCTGCCAAATTGTATTTTGTTTTCTTATGTGATTTGCAAATTGGTGGAATAACTTGGTATTTTTATCTCCTTCCTTGATCCATATTGCTTTGCTTTTCAACCTCGAGGTCATCTCCCTAATTTGAAGGATTTTCTTTTTCCCTACTTCTAGAGCATGAATTTTCTCCCTTACTATGGGAGGGAGAACATGGGTAGTTATTTGGTTTTGCAAGGTCTTTAATTCCTCCTCAATAATAGCCAACTCCCTTCTCAATTCTTCCTTCTTCTTCCTTTCCCATTTTTTTACCTCTGCTTTAAGGAATCAAAGCCTATTTATAAATCTTTCTGAGCTAGAAAAACCTTCCTCTATATTTTTTCTTTCCTTCCAGTATAATTAGATAAGGGAATCAAAATTTGAATCTTCTAGCCAAATTCGATTGAATTTGAAAAGAAAGCCAAACCTTGTATTAGAATTACGCTAAAGAAGAGTGAGGGTGATGGTCTGATACATAGTTTTTGACAATAGAAGATCTAACATCCCCCATTATTCCAAGTGGGAGCATTTTTGGGAGGGAAAACATCTATTAAGTTGTGTGATAGGATAATTTCTCTTAACTTCTATGCCATTCTATCTACCACCCTAAATTGTCCCCATAGTTCCTCTATGCCTAAGGTACAATTAAGATCCACTGCCAAAATCATATAGGGAGCATTAAGAATCCCTGATGCCTCCATTGTATTCCAAAAACCATCCCTCTTTGTAGGGGGCATACACATTGCGAATATGTGATTTTCCCAGGATACCTTTGATATAAACAATCGGAAATATACCCACCGAATAAGAAAATGCCTTCATATTTGCGCATCTTGGATCCCAAAAAATAGCAAGACCTCCAGATCTACCATTGGCATCAGTTGGCATGATATACCATGTGGGAAGCATCCTCCTAAAATAATAAACTGTTTGGATACTGGAGTGGATTGATTTTTGGATGATAATTATGTTGGATTTAGATGAAATGAAAAGATCTCTTAGAGCGAGGAATTTTGGATGGGCCCTCAAATATTCCATGATAGAATTGAGTTCATTTGAGCGCATTGGAGGGCGTGCAAGGTTTAAGTTCCCTGGGAGCGATGGGAGATGAAATAGGAATATCAATCAGAGAAGGCGAATTTGTCAAGGTAGTATGCATTTGATGAGGGCAACCTCTAAAATGTATGTTGCCTCCATTGTTTTTACGCCTCACAGTAATATTCCCTAGAGATGTTCCACTGATTACAGGAGATCGGGATCCATTTGGCTTATGTATTCTAAGCGATTTGAGGTCAAGAGTTTTCCTTTGTAGGAGGAAATCAAGGTCACTGTCAACAAAATTAATTGGAGAGGATGTCTGAGCGAATCGAGCAAGTGCCTTGTATTTATCTTTTGGAGAATTTGGTTGCATAGCTGGAGAATGAAGCCTTTGGGCTTGTGTGTATGTGGCATATGAGGTAGATGGGATATATCATAGTATGTTGCGATTGTAGAGGCATCTGAGGAAATACTGGAGAAGAAAACATTTGAGGATGTTCATGAAATGATGAATCAAAAACGACATGGGAGCCTGATTGCTTAGACAATAGGGATGATGAATGGATTTGAATAGGAATAGGAACAAATCCCTTTTTTAAAATCTGGGAGAAGGTTCAGAAAATATCTGGTTTGTATAACTAGAATTACTTGAGCCCGAAATGTTTCTGTTGTATTTGTTGGCATAACCATGATGAGGAGAAAAGAACTCCAATTTTTTTTCCTTCTGCATCCTTTGGTGAGTCCCTATATGTTCCAGCAATGACCGCCATCCCCCCCTTGCTTTGAGGAAATTTGCAATTAGATGTCAAGTTTGGTGACAGTTGAGGCACCGAAGGGGAATTCCCTAGAAATCCAGTCGCTGAGTGAGGTTGATGTTTTCCCACTTTAGTTCAATGTGGCCTGGAAAGGCCTCGCCAAAGTCTTCTTCTATAAGGACCCAAGCAATCCTCTATCCCTAGCTCCCAGAAAACGAGGAACTACATATTTTTCCGATGGCATTACCAATATCAGTAAAGACATCCTTGGTCCAAAATTACAATGGAAGTCCGAGAAATTTGACCCATATGAGTTTGTTCTTTGGCATTTGTTTCAAGGGATTGAAGCCCACGTACCATGTGTACATTGCCAAAAAGCCCCGGTCCTTGACCCATGGCCTTTCTGCAATTTTCCTGAGGTCTTCTTCACTCAAGAAATGAAAACTATACCATCCTCCAATGAGTTTCACCACCATAGGAACATAACCCAACAGGATTTTCCACTTCTTGGCCAGCCACTGTCTCATCTCGGCTTCTTCAATTTATAAAAAGTACCACCTTTTGACTAAATCTCTCTTCTGAATAATCGTAATTCGATCAAGGAGAACATCATGACCAAATGAGAGAATAGGCGCAGGAGCAGTGATTTTTATCAGACAATGTTTTCTACCACCCTTCCTTTTGCCACCTTTTTTCCTCTCGGGATTGCTTTATGGCATAATACCAGCTTCCATCCACAAGTCACATCCACCCCCCAGGGCTGTTAGCCGAGGGGAGTGTGCCACCTTCCTCATCAAATTTTGGTTTACATGGAATTATGACTTAGCCGCCACTATGGCTTGGATAAATGCTTCCTGTAATGATGTGTCAGATTCAAAGGGGTCCATCAGCCTACGTGTACAACAATGGTGTCCTTTCTATGTTAAATCCTTCCTGCCTATCTATGGAACTCGTTGTAATGGCGATGGGTCCCACGTCCCAACCGTCCTCGGAATCACCACCATTTTGGTGCCCAAATTCAGGCCACCAATTCAAGTCTATTATAAGCTACCAATTCATTATATTATTTAATAATCTCCTCTGGTTTGTATAATAATAAGGAGAAATCTGTCTATGCTTCTTTACTCCCTAGCAGTAGTCCTCCTTTTCTTCTTTCCAATAGCTCACTTCAGAATTTGTCCCCTTACTTCTCAAAAAGTATAAATACTATCTATCATACTATAATAGACAAGCATTGGGTCTCTCTGAACAACGATATTAAGATCCCTGTCTGACTGTAATATCTATGGGTGACACAGTGAATAAATTTTGTTATTTATGGTGACACGATGAATCTATTCTATTCTTTTATAGAGGACCCGCAACCCATATCTATAAATGGTTCTTGGTCATGTGGTACGAGACATGTATCTGTAACCATCTAAGTCAGTCTCTTGAGCTACCCTCATCCTCTAATGTTGTATGATGAATAGCCATGGAGGTCATACACTATCTCTCATTCAAGCACCAGTGGTCCGACCATGTGTTCCATTGATCAGGAATGGTTTCATCATGTAAAGTGCTCCGGGATGTGAAAATATCCAAGTAATCCTAGGGCAATCAATATCTCGTAATCCAGTGATTGCAAAATCGCGTATATAGTATAGGCTCATCTCTTGTGGTAGGTCCTAAGGTTCTGGGTGACTAGAAGTAAGTCAGGTCTGCTTCTTCCATGTCATCCTCCGTAGGCAATATAAAGAATAAAAAAAGATCTAACTTATACCATTTCAAATCAAATAAGATCTAACTTGAACCATTGTTCCAAATATGCATAAGATCTTCCCTCTGTAATAATCATGCTTGTAGTAGCAACAGTTGGACTAGCTCGGCCTCTGAAGGACACTCATGGTAAGGTTCTAACTGAAAGCTACAAAGGTCAAATCTCCTCCCTAATGGGCTTGGCCTCCAGAAGACACACATGGTAAGGTAAACCAACTCATATAAGAAGAGTGTCTACGTGTGATCATATTATATACATTAAAGTAGTGCCTACATGCAATACTCCCTCCTCCCTCCCAGTATTTCCTCCTTTTTGTTCTAGTAGTGTTGATATAAAGTTTGGGTAAGTAAGAGTACCATGGAGCAATCACAGCTAGCTTGAGACCAGTCCCAGAGCCCAGCTTGAATCCCCATACCAGTCCCAGAGACCATAACGAGGAGCCACTCCAGGACCAGCAATATGTCTCTCTGACTATCATATATACAGGTGATATAGTTCACCTTGTAGGCCATATATAAACTAAATACCATATATAATAGTTGATCGGATCATATGGTAACTCTATCTTCCCTCTTTTCTTTATCTATGACTAAGGTATAAGTCCATGCTAGCATTCATAAAAAGGTCATAGGTGTGTTGTTCCATGCCATATTCCGTCTGATGACTTCCATCAATATCTATTTTTTCTAGGCCTAAAGAATCACTAAAGGGGCAAGGGGTTGGGTGGGTGGTCCCATTTACTTCTTCAAACTATTCCATAATATATATAATAAGAGTATCTACAAGCATGCGTTCTACATTCGAAAAGGTCAAAATATATCTCTCACTGACTTGAATCAATACGGGTGCCCAAATTCAAGTATTTGGGAACCAATCAACTAAGTAAGGAAATAACGTATATAGTCTAGGCTCAGCTCATGCAGTACAAACTCAGGTTTTTCCCTCTAGGTAAGTCATTTTTTCTTCCCTATCATCCTCCTTTGGTCGTATCTTTAATAGCCATTGAGCACAAGCAGGCCGTGTCATCTAAACTCGCACGTGTCATCAGATATTATCTTCTCTGATAAGCTCTTCTATCATATCTGATTTGATCTTTTCTAACATCAAGTGATCTGATCCGAGCATGTGGTTGAGTGACTCGGGGAAAATGGTTTCTTCATAATGGTCAATGATCAGGGTCCAATCAATCTTCATCGTTATCGAATGATCCCATCATTTGGACAGTGAGCTATTACGTCACATTCCCTCCCACTGAGGTGCCTCCTATCCCCTCCCCTCCCCTCGGTAGTACCCTGTCTCATACTATGTAATACCAGAAGGGTATAAAGCCATATGTTCTGTAATCTAATCTTGGCAACCATTTGTCTAATTTCATAAGAAAAATGAGACGTATAGGTTCGGCCCCCGGAGGGCACAAACATCCTAATGGGCTCAGCCCTGGGTGGGCACAACCGTAATGTTTGGTTCAAAATCCTACCTAAGAAGACATAATCTCCTCTCCTCATGGCTTGGCCTCCGGAGGACACATGAGTAAGAAACAAATGCTTGCCATCCTTCCTTCTATTCTCTTGATCCATATTCCTCTCCTTTGGTCGAGCTTGCTTGGGCATCCTCTTCTAATTGCCATATTTTCCTCTAATACTAGTGCATATGTGTTCTCAGATTATATACGTAATAACATTGGCTACGTGCAAGGCATCCATCCTCCTCCTTCCCTACCTCCCTATGGTGTATAGTGGGATTGACAAGTCCCAGTAGCCACTTCAAGACCAGCAATAGTGGGCTCTCCTTCCCATCCCTTACCATCATGTTCTTGGCCTACCATACCTAGCTCTTTGACCACCCACCTTGATTCGATGAGCTCGATGCCTAATATAATAGAATATGTAAGTGTTATATCGTGAACTAGTAGGCTATCTAAAACCTAAACCCCCCCATATATAGGCAATGTATGATCCAGGTGGATATTGGTGGCCATGTGCCAAGTCCACTTGGACCCCCACCATTGTTTCTTTCAGGTTTTCAGTTTCCTTAATTGTAGCATAACTTACTATTTTTAGCATTTTTACGGGTCCTCAACTTCTAGAGCCATTTTGAGGCCCTAAACGACGTTTTTTTGGAAAACTGAGAGCAACTTGGGACCATGGACCAATATTGCTCTTCCCAAACTTGTAGTTCTCAGATAGATCTTTCTAACGAGATACTGTGCACATCAAACGGAGATCGTATGCCAAAGTTACGACCTTGGGAAGTTGATGTACCAATTTACCCAAACAGGGCCCACAGTTTCGTGTTTCATCTTCTAGGGTTAGGTTTTTGATGTTTAGGGTTTTCCATTGTTTCTCAACAATAAATAGGCCTTCGAGCCTCATTATAACACAGTTCAGAGGCATGTAGCTGCCACATCTCTTCTTAGAGATAAGCTTCCATCACCCTAGCTAGTTTATTTCCATTTCTGTTTGTAAGCATATTTTAGTATTTTACAT
Source organism: Pinus taeda (assembly GCA_000404065.3). Taxonomy (NCBI): domain Eukaryota; kingdom Viridiplantae; phylum Streptophyta; class Pinopsida; order Pinales; family Pinaceae; genus Pinus; species Pinus taeda. The sequence goes on from APFE030066625.1 coordinate 217,075, forward strand.
TAATGAAATGAAGTATTATTTCTGTTGCATCTTTGGGTATATGGTTATCTCTGTATTTTGTTGTGTTCCTGTTTAAATCCGGACCAGTGGTATCAAAGAAGTGTGCTTTTTTCTCTGTTTTTCTTTGCATGTCCCCAATGAGGTCGAGATATAAGGAGTTAGGGCTTGAACTGGTCGAACCTTTGTAAGACCAGCCTCACAAATATTGACGGCCTCCCATGGCGGATAAAAAGAACGACAAGGGGGCAGGAGATCCTATCAAAATCTTTCTCGAAGAAGCCCTCGAGTGATAAAAGAATGCGATGATGGACAACTTTGCCTAGATCCTTCAGCGACTACTTAGGGGCGACACATCAGCTTCCAATAGCTACTCTAGAAATGCCACACTGTTTAAGGTACAAGTTAATTTTGAAATCCCCATTGTGAGGGTCAGATAGATGCAAATGTCGTCGATAAATGCTTAAATCTGCTAGAGGGTTATTTTTCTATACATGATTTTTCCAATCGAGAAAAGATTATTTTCGCTCTTCTCAAAGCAACCCCCCACGTTAAGGAATAGTGGGAAACCTACTATGAACATAAGGATGAAAGTACAGGCTTACTATTTTCGGTCGCACCCACTTGGAATTCATTCCGGGATGCCATCAAGGAGCAGTACTACCCTATCGAAAGATATGAGGATCAATACATAAAGTGGACCACACTGCGGCAGGGAAGGGACGAAGACGTGCCGGAGTTCACCAATATTTTCCATACCCTTCACACAAAGTTGGGTATCAAGGTTCTAGAGTAGCATTTTGGTGCTCAAATACCGCAATTGCTTGCACAAGTACATCCAGGAAGAAATAGGATTCTTGAACATCTCCTCACTCGGAACTGCATATCGATATGCTATCAGGGTCGAGCAAAAGTTTAAATAGAAGAAGCGAGACTTTGGATCTGCGAATCTGAAGCAAGGGAAAGGTGCCCAAGAGAACCCGCCAAAGTTGTAAGCAAATAACAGTGCCATGAAGCTGAAAAAGGACATGGGAAAGTGGTGTGAGTTCCATAAGAGCTCCACTCACAACACAAGTGAGTGTTGGGCCAAGCAGTCATTGGTGGCTAAGCTAAAGGTTTCAAAATCGGATGCAGGTTCCGAATCTGATTCAGAACCTGACAAGAGGAATGACAAAGGGAAGTAGATTTTTGATGCAGAGCCCAACACCACCGTTGCCACCATGAAGATCCAAAAGGAGGAACCCGAAGATCCAAAGGAGTAAGAGCATCTATTCCACTCCCAGATGTGGGTAAAGGGATCCCCGCTACAGTTCATTGTCGATAGTGGGAGCCAAAAGAACCTCATTTCGGCAGAGGTCGTGAAGCGGCTAGGCTTACTGACCACAACACATCCATAACCATACACCATCGGGTGGCTTCACCAAGGACGAGATCTTCATGTGAGCCAGCAGTGTCACCTTCCATACAACATCATGCCCTTCACAGATGAGGTATTGTGTGACATTTCTCCCCTTGAAGTTTGTGATGTATTACTAGGACAACCATACTTGTGGAAGTGACATGCTATGTATGAATCAAGGCCCCGTTCTATTGTTAATTTTGGAACTAATTTTTACAGGATAACGAAGGTAGCACCACCTACCGCCATCTCTTTGATTACTACAAAGCAATGCATTAAGCTTGTTTCCAAAACCAAGAAATTTGTTTTCCTGATGATACACCCTCAAGGAAAGAAGAAGATGGTGGCCACGACCTCTAGACAGGGCCCCTCCACATGACAACTACAGATGGACAAGGTTGTGGAGGAGTACAAGGACATCTCACCTCCCCCGTAGGGGTTCCTTTGCACTGTCAGGTCAAGCACTCCATCGATCTGACCCCAGGTGTGTCACTGCCCAATCGACCAATCTATTAGTGCTTTGCTCTGGAGAATGATGGAATCAAGAGGCAGATTCAGGAGCTGCTGCAAAAAGGTCACATCCTTCCAAGTTCATCGCCCTGTCGGAGCCTAATCGTGTTGCTACAGAAGAAGGATGGGACTTTGAGACTCTGTATTGACTATCAGGAACTGAACAAGATCACTGTCCATAATAGGTACTTGATTCCATGGATTGATAACCTCTTGGACCAACTAAAGGGGGAAAAATATTTCAGAAAGATCGATTTGAAGTCAAGATATCACTAGGTACCAATCGAACCCTCCGATGTGTGGAAGACTGCCTTCAAAGCCAAGGAGGGCTTGTTCAAATGGTTGGTGATGCCTTTCGGATCGACAAATGCTCCTGCAACCTTCATGAGGCTAATGGATGACATCTTGCAGCCATTCACCAACTCATTTGTAGTGGTATACTTGGATGACATCCTGATCTTCAAACAAAGTTGGGAAGGGAACCTCCACCACATCCAATAGGTTCTCCAAACACTGCGGCAACACAAGTTATGTGCCAATTTGGAGAAATGCAGTTTTGGCATGAGCCAAGTTCAATATCTAGGATACATTATTGATGAGGATGGGGTGCATGTGGATCCATCCAAGATCCAAGTCATTCAAGATTGACCATCTCCAACCACTTTGATAGAGCTCCGCAGCTTTCTAGGTCTTGCCAACTTCTACTGCATATCCATATTGGGATTTTCTCATATCACTTGGCCCTTGAGTCAAGTCACCAAGGGAGGAGAGAAAGCAAAATTATTTTGGTCTGAATCTCAACAGAGGGCATTCACAAAGTTGAAAGATCGCCTCTGCATAGCACTCGTGCTTGCATTACCAAACTTGCAACAACCATTTGACGCCGAGACAAATGCCTCTAACTATGTTATCAGGGCAGTCCTTCCTCAACACGGACATCCAATGGCATATCACAGTGAGACACTTTCAGACATAGTCCGGAAGTATCCCACTTATGACAAAGAGATGTATTCCATTTTGCAGGCCTACCGACAATGGAAGCATTACATTTTGGGAAAGGAAACGATCATCCACACAGACCACTGACCCCTGTAGTTCATACAAACCCAAGGGAAATTGCAGAATGATCGCCATCAGAAGTGGTCCACATACCTGCAACAGTTCCATTTGAATATCAAGTATAAGAAGGGTAGCACCAATAATGTTGCAGATTGGCTCAGTCGACCACCGATCATGGCTTTAACCACTGTGCTCAACTCTTGTGGGCACGAGACTTCTGATTGGCCACTTCTCTACAAAAGAAACCCAGAATTCGGCCACACATACCAGACACTCTTGAGGGTCAGCATGTTCCATATTTTCACCTCCAAGATGCCCTGTTATGCCACCTGGGTCACCTTTTTGTTCCTTCAAGCAAGCGTGCCAAGATGATTTGGGAAGTAGACTACAGTCAGGCTACTAGACATTTCGAGGTCGAGAAAACGGTGGCAGTGCTGCAAAAGTATTTCTATTGGCCGAATATTCAACACAATGTGAGGAATTACATCAGATCATGCACTGCCTACACCATTGCCAAACTGACCATCAAGAAGCAAGGCCTCTATAACCCACTGCCTACCCCTAGTCGACCTTAGGAATCCATCTCCATGGATTACATGTCAGGTCTTCTTTCCACTAAGCATGGAAACGACTGTGTTTTTGTGGTCATCAACAGGTTCTCAAAGATAGCGATTATGGCCGCCAGCAAGAAGAATATCATAGTAGAAGCCACTGTTAAAATCTTCTTTGAATGAGTGTGGGTACACATTGGGATCCCACAGTCTATCATCTCAGATCGGGACAACAGGTTCCTCAGTACATTTTGGTCTAGTCTCTAGTTGATGCTCGACACCAAACTCACTAAGTCAACATCCTTCCCTCCTCAAATTGATGGCTAGATAGAGGTTGTCAACAGGATGATCGTACACATTTTGCGCATGTACAACTCAAAGCATCCACACAAGTGGGACGAGAGCCTCCCCTATGTTCAACATAGCTACAACTGGGCTCTCCACAGCTCGACTAGCCACAACCCTTTTCAGGTGGGCTTGGGATTCCAGCCACTATGTCCCATTGCTGTGGCCATGCCAATTGCAGCTACTCACACATATTCGGCTCATGTCTAGTCTGAAACAAATAAGGCAAACAACTTCATTGATCACATCCAACATATTACCCAGCAAGTCCATGACATTCTAGAGAAATCGAATGCCAAGTACAAGCAGCGACATGATCAACATTGGGTGCCACACAAGTTTCAGGTGGGCGATAAAGTCTGGTTGCATTTACAAAAGGAACGCCTTACCGGAGCCTATCAAAAACTCAAACCACTTCGATATGGTCCTTACACCATTACCAAGGCTATGGGAGACAATGCATTTGAGCAGCGTTCCCCCATTCCTTGGCCTGCACCTAGTGTTCAATGTGGACTGCCTTCGGCCATACTTTCCACCATTACTAGACACATCCGACATTACAGAACGGCTCACACCCACAAAGTTAAATCCAGATTGCATGGAACAAGCTTCAACTGATTGGATCATGGACAAATAGATCAAGCACACTCGCCAATAGAGTATCCAATTGTGTAGACTTTTCAAAGCAGGCCAACTCCTTCACCAGGGCAAGTGGCTCACCAGGGACCAAGTTTAGCAGAAGTTTCCTCATCTCATGGAGGAACTCAATGCAATAGGTACCATTGCTTCCTAAGGGGGGAGGAATGATCCAGGTGGTATTGGTGGCCACCTACCAAATCCACTTGGACCCTCACCATTATTTCTTTCAGCTTTTCAGTTTCCTTAATTGTAGCACAATTTACTATTTTTAGTAGTTTTTTCGGGTCCTGAACTTCTGGAGCCATTCTGAGGCCCTAAACGACATTTTTTGGGAAAATTGGGAGCAACATGGGTCCATGGATCATTGTTTCTTTTTCCAAAGTTGTATTTCTCAAATAAATATTTCTAACGAGATATTGTGCGCGTCAAACTGAGATCGTATGCCAAAGTTACGACCCCGGGAAGTTGATGTACCAATTTACCCAAACAGGGCCCATAGTTTGGTGTTTCATCTTCTATGGTTAGGGTTTTGATGTTTAGGTTTTCCATTGTTTCTCAACAATAAATAGGCCTTCGAGCTTCATTGTAACATAGATCAGAGACATGTAGACGCCACATCTCTTCTCAGAGATAAGCTACCATTGCCCTAGCTGGTTTATTTCCATTTCTATTTGTAAGCATATTTCAATATTTTACATTAATGAAATGAAGTATGATTTCCATTGCATCTTTGGGTATATGGTTATCTCTGTATTTTGTTGCGTTCTTGTATAAATCTGGATCAATGTAGTACCTAAATAACATATTATATAGTAGTGACGTCTAATAATAATGGTGAACTCAAGGCATGGTATCCCAAAGTCTGTTTCACTACCTTGTAAGCCTTCACAGTCTATTTCATGAAGCTGTTAGTGAAGCCAGATGTTGGCCAGTATTTTGGCACGTACTGCTTATGCTCTTCGCCAATTTCGCTCAATGCATATAAAAACTGGTTCCACTTCACCCTCACGCTTCCATATTCCCACCACAATCAACCAACCTTCTTTACTACCGAATAGAAGCAACAAATGGATCGGGCCATAAAATACTAGCCTATCTTCATTACTGGATCAACCATAATAAAGGTCCTGGTCCATACTAAAGCGACCAGGTCTTTAAGATTTTCACATCTGCTGGTTGCACAGTTCGGATCTACCTACCGATGGTTTTGATATTACCTGCCTGCCCCCCTCAGAGATCCAAATTCTACCACGCAATTATGGAGACCCTCTCCTCTCCTTTTGAAGAAAGCGTGAACAGTTAGGTGCTGGAAGGGCCTAGAATGGCCTCTAAAGTGTTTTTCATAATCCCTTCTCGTTTCAATATCGTGATCGGATCTAGAATTTAAGGATATAACATGCCCATAAAAATCAGGATTTTGATTCAATTATGCTATCAGTTCCATTAATCATAAGAAAGAGGAAAAGGAACGAAGTGTGACTAGTTTCATCTTGTGGAAGTATATTACCACTAGATATATAGAATATAAGAATCGTATGGTGACAACTATATTATAGACAAAATCCACTAAAATACTTGGATACGGAAGGTGGTTAGGGGTGCAGGTCATGTCTCAATCCCTTTCAGAGGAGCAACCTCAACTCGTGCTATGACTGACTTAACTGAAATCCCATCAGAGAGAACAAAGTGCAGTGAGTGCTATTTAGGTGTGAATTCTATGGAGATATCCTTCATCCATCTATCTATTGGTGGAATGCTATGCCATTTTTGTCTAACATAACGAAACAAAAATGCTATTCATCCCCGTGTCAATATTGGAGAGGGGTGGAAAAAAATAACTAGTTGCGATGTCTGTCCCCCATGACCCAATACTTGTTCGTTGATGGTCAAAAGTTGTTGTTTGTCCACCAGTGTGGCTGATCAAAAGACTGAATATCTAATCCAGCAGGGCCAGTTCATAGCAACTAATAACTAGTAGTACCTGCCTATAGTGTACTGAGTGAAGGGAGTGCACGATGGATGAAGGATGAAAAGAAGTCGTCATGAAAGAAAAAGGTGGAGAACTTATAATTGATCCGTTGGTTTTTCTCATAAATCCCTTATAATAATGTCCTTGTCCTAGGAGGTTTATCAATATATGCTAAGACCCACATTCTCTCTACCTTGTACGAATCCTCACTTAGAAAAAGATTGGATGCCTGATCAAATCTCTCTATGGAATAATGACTCCCATCCATCAAGATCATAGATCAGGCATTTCAATGGCAGGCAAAGCCTTCATTGATTCCAACTACACCCTGCTTCCTTCCCTTCAGAATTATTCTAGGAGGGCTAGATTGAAGTATTTAAGGCTCAATCCCCTTTCCTATGTTCTCTCACTAACTAACTCCCCCTCATGCATCACAGTGTTAAAGAGGGATAGGAACTTGAGAATTGCAATGGTCCTTTCACTCATTCCATCACAATAGTGATTTTGGGCTCCATTGCCAGTAGGTTAAGCCAGTTCAATCAGTTAATAACTCCCTATCAGCTATAAGATAAAGATATGGGACTATACCTTGACCAATTAGATCAATTAAGCCAGTTCGATTAGTAACCTTTGTCGATCCCTTGGCCTTCGGCCTCGAGAACACAGATCCTACTCCTTACTTGACTAGACTTACTTCTTGGTTCGAGAGAGGGTGGGGAAATGTTTTATAGTGGTAGCTCCACCTATCTTGATCTATACGTTCACAACCCTCCTCTAAATAAGTATACATCTATGGGTATTTCTTAAGAAATAATAATTTATCCATCCTACGAACGGAACATCCTTCTCATCTTCATTACTTATTAATGGAACCATCTTCTCCCAACCTTCTTATCTACCCATCCTCTTATCTATCTGCCTCACCTTCTTATCTACCATCCTATGAATAGAACATCCTTCTTATCTGTGGATCACAAACAAATGTTCACACTCTAGTTATTCACCCTTGATTCTTAGGAACTCCCTGAGGGGAGTGATCATAGACCAAGCACAGTCAGTTCCCAACTCTAGGGATATGAATAAAGGCAAGGTACTGGTTCCTATAGACTGCAGGGTGTGGAGAATGATAGGTTGTGAATGAGTAGACATATCCATGCCTTACATGTATCTTTCCCCTCCGGATACTCTAGATTCCCATAGATTCCCTAGTTCTAGAGATTCTTGGGTTCCTTATCTTGTCCAAGCGTTATGAACGGGTTCCTTATCTTATCCAAGCATTGGACCTAACTTACTTATAGGAAGGATAAGCTCATATATGATAGGTTGGTTTCGATAGGGTATTGACCTGAAAACCCATCCGCTTCTTATTCGTTCTCTACTATACTCCCACCCACATTATGAATTTTAGCATTGGTCCATAATTCTCACAACCTCTGGCATCATGTCCATTATCTCTCCTGCTAGCCTTGGCTGAGCAAAAGAAACATTCTGTCTATCTTATCCCAATATATTATCCCAGCTTAGGAAAGGGATATGTCACAAGCCCTACCCTTCCTTCTAAAGCCCTACCCTTCCTTTACTTACCTAAATAATCAGGGAGTATAAAGAAGTACTTACTTACTAAGATAATATATATGATTCACCATCAACCTTTTTCTCTAGTGAGTATTGGGATGGTGATTTGCTTCATACAAAAGGTTACGAGTTTAACTACTGGATCTGTTTATATTACTAAAGTGAATGTCCTACTACTCAAGAAGGAAATAGTTATGATACTAAGCTCATCTGGCAATGAGTAAGACACCACTAATAGGTCATCATGGATATTTCGTGCATGCGGAGACCTTCTTCCGTAGACAGTCCCTTTAGGCAGGCCAGGTGGTTTCTGCGTTTAGTTGAGCAAGTTGTGGCCCCTAACTAGAGGAAGGTGAGGAGCTCTCTATGGCCCCAGTTAAACCATTCGTGTGCTACTACTATAGCAAGCGCAGAGACAATGCCATTTTTCGTAATGGAATGAATCGGGAATTTAGAGGACAAGTACGCGGTGAAAGGAAGCCGAGGTTTGTTTTGTGTTATTCCTTCGGAAATGCTTCGTGTGTCCGGCATCTCTTAGTGCAAGAAAGCAACTGGTCAGGAGGGCTGACCGAACCATTGAGACTGAGGGGGGTCGTGTATGTGCCACGGTGTCATGGTGCCAACCATTCCTGCATTTTCCGATAGATGCAAATACTAGGGAGTTCAGGTAGAACCAATTCCTAGAATGCCACAATCATGTGTGGAAAACAACTGATTCACTCTTCCTGCCTCTGCGTAGGTAGATTGATTACACAGGAGAGGGACAAGCAGGATTTTCCTCGATTGGAATCAATCCAAAGCACCCACACCCCTAGATAGATAGGTCGTTTCACTATCCCATGAATCTTTTTCAATCCACCCAAAATGAGCATTTGAGAGGAAGACTTGACCCACTAGATGGGTTTTGGAAGTACAGTGATCGATCGACCTACCCATAAAGGAAGGTATGGGTAGAGCGGTTTTTTCCCCCATTTGTTGGTGAGTCACGAGCTGCCCCTCCCTTCGTTCATTGCTAATGGTTAGTCGAGTGTGGCCCTCTACCTATATCTATAAGTGATTCTAAGAGTGCGGCCCTATAATTTTACACATACCAAACGTGATTCTTTGCCTGTGTGGCTCACTCTATTCTCCTATTTGGACCTAAGGTGAGGACAAAGTGCAACCCATAAAGAATGAGGACTTGACGTCATAAAAATGACTCTACTTGTTAATGCTACTATAATAGACTCTAAAGGAGTTTACTATTTGTTTATGAAATTTGATAGTATGAAGTCGCTCGTTCTAACATACCAAGAGAGGAATACCTTTCAATAAATAACCCTTCCATTATGAATGTGAATGAAGGCCTTTCCTATTATCGTTGGCAAATGAATACTATTCACCTCTATAGCTAGACGTCGTGAATGGTGGTGCTTCTATAGTTAATAGCTAGTCGTCGGGGGTACATCTCTTTTCTTAAGCTTGATAGGTTGATCATTCAAGCTTGACAGGTACATTTAGGTTCCTTTAAACTATCCCTTGGTCCTTAAGCAGGCAGCCCCGCAGCCGGCAACTGAATGCAGAAGGTTATACCTTACTTTCATAAATGAAAGTAAGTTAGGAGGCGAAGCGCACTATAGACCATATTTCTTATGACCTATTTATCTATTCCCACCCATCCTGAGACAGGACGTATTCCGATAATATGCTATTTATTCCAATATGACTATAATGAGTAGGACTACAAACAAAATTGACATAAGGACTTGTAACTATGATCTATAGTTATATAATTTCTTTAGCATATCAAAGCGAAGGTTATCCCTAAATTGTCGAGGGTCTAGATCAATTATAGTTGCCTAACAAATTCTAAACACGAATTTTGTTCGAACCTTTCTGTGTAAAGGCCCTTCACTAAATAAGTAACCTTAGGATAACCTTACTTATTTGGGTGTCTGAGTTAGTGCCGCCCAAAATACTTCATAGAGGTAGGTCACCGATGCAAGTATACAACTAAGCTGCGTAGCTTTCAACCTTCTACAATGCTGCTAGTAAGTATGGTAGAATGGGAAAAGCATAACAACGTATATATATCTATTATATAATGACTAGAAAGAATGACTAGAAGAAATGGCCACTATAATTGAAGCAAAGAGTCACACGTGAGCACTCCCCTCCCAAGCAATTATGGTAGGGAGATTAGATATGGGAAATGAGAGATGGCAATAATTACATATAAATAATTATTTGGATAAATGGCCTTACTTTTGAAGAAAGAGTCACTTTATAAGCACTCTTTGAGGGGGAGTTGTCGAGGATAAAACCTTTGCGGGTCAAACCTATCTATATCAATATATGGGAGGCGGTTCACTCCAATTCCCCCACTAGCCCGATTGTACATTATTGATCATGCATCTTGCTAAGCCCTTTCTACCTTATCCCAAGCTCTAGGCAGACAAGCACTATCTAAAGTCACCAGCAAGCACTTTGTTTGCTCCTTGGAAGAAACCAACCAACCCCCCCTCGACCAATCATCTCCCGATCAATTGACTAAGTAAGGTCTCTGAATGCTTCATTCATATCCCAGGGTTTCTCTACACCTTTAGTATGCCTCCCAAACGAGAAGCAACCCCTGAGGATTCTAATTATGGTTCATCTGGTTCAATCCTAGATCTAGCCATAACGTGAAATGAACTTATGTGCCTACAATAGAGGAACACTCCTGCTCCCATCCAACTAGACAATCATTTCTATTCGTTTAAGTTTGCAGGTCAGATGAATGAGGAAATGGTTAATTCATGGATACCCAGTCTCTCTACCTACTTCAAGACAACTCCAGATTTAGATGAGGAAGCTAAGATCTAGATTGCTAGCCTTCATATTGAATCCATTACTCAGACTAGTTGAGATGTTCAGTTGGATTAGCTCGATTTGGTGGTGGATTTGCAGTCCATTTATTCCTTGGCCTCTGCCTCCAATCCTCTCCAGACTTGGGACAATTTCTGCCAGGCCTTGGGAAACCACTTTTATCCACCGGGGCATCGACAAAACTTGATGTCTAGATGGTTGCAACTTCGACAAAAGAATGGTCAATCAATGTAGAATTACATCGACTTCTTTTTCAAGCTCCATATCCTCCTCCACATCCATGATCCAAAAGGGGTAATTATACCCAAATTTCATTATGTTCTATTAATTATGTTTCAAAGAACTTGAGCCCTTTTATAGTACCACCTTGGACAATGCCTTTCTACGGGCTCTTGTTGTTGAGCGCAAAGTGTCTCCCTAGCTTCAATCTCCTCAATCCTACCCTACTCCTTCTTCCTCTTCCAACCCTGCATCACCCAACTCTCCTAAATCTTGACCTTGGTGTACCTTCCACCATTCTCATTTTCACTCTTATGCTAAGTGTCGGGAACTCAAGAGTCAACATCCTACTAAAGCACTCTTTTCTTATACTCTTGAGGCCTCCACTAGTACTCCCTCACCTTCTAAAGTATTTTCAATCAATAATAATATAGCCCCTAACCCTTCCTTATTCCTCATGACTACTGATGATGATGCGACCTCCACAACCCCCCTATTTACTCACTATTGTAAAATGAAACACATTCTTGCTATGTGGATTCTGGACAATGGGAGTCAATAGAATCTTGTCACTCAAGACCTAGGGCAGCACCTTGATCTCCCCACCACTCCTCATCTAATGCCTTATCAACTGGAATTGGTCCATAAGGATGGCCCTTGCATCATGGTGTCCCAAAGTTGTGTCATCGCTTTCGCTATTGGTCCCTTTCATGATACCATGGTCTACGATGTGTCTCCTCTTGATTGTGCTGGCCTTCTGCATGGCATTCCCTATGAAACTCAATGCCAAGCTAGCTATCACACCCGCACTAATTAGTATCACCTTCAATAAGATGTCCGGACATGCTTCCTCACCTCTTCTGTGTTAAAGACTCCTACTCTCCTTTAAGAAAATGAGGCCATTCACCAAGTCATTCTTAACAAATACATTTCTCTCTGTCTGGTGTGCCTTATCGAACCTGATAATACTACCCACCCGGTTCCATAGGACATGGCCCCTTTACTCTTTGAGTTCGTTGATGTCCTTGAGCCTCCCATAGGCCTCCCTCCTCCTTGTCCCATTGAACATACCGTCAATCTCATCCTTGGAGCATATTTACCCAATGCCCCCTCATATCACCTTGCTCCTCATGAGCCTGAGGGGATTGAACACCAACTCCAAGAGCTATTGTAGTTGGGCCATAATGAGCCATTGTCACCTCTTTGTGATTCTCTTGCCTTCATCATTCTGAAGAAGTAGAAGTAGATCAATGAATGGTTCCTTATGACTGACTATTAGGCCCTCAACAAAGCAATTGTCAAAAACTGGTACTCTTTTCCCTAAATAGATGATCTTCTAGACCACTTGCATGGGGCTCACTTCTTTACCAAGATGGATGTGATTGTTGTCTACCATCAAGTTCAGATGGATGCTTCCCACACTTGGAAAACAACTTTGAAGACCAAGTTTGGGATCTATGAATGGCTAGTGATGCCATTTTCTCTCACTAATGCCCCTGCAACGTTTATGCCACTTATCAATGATGTTTTCAGACCACTGCTTGGGAGCTTTGTTATCACCTATCTGGATGATATTCTAGTCTTGAACAACACTTGGGAGAACAACATCCAACTGTTTATTCAGTCTTGGAGCTGTTGTGCCAACATAAACTGTAGGTTAAGCAGTGTAAGTCATTCTTTGGCCAAAAATCAATGTAGTATTTGGGATTCATAGTTAATCAAGAAGGTGTCCGCCCTAATTCAGCTAAGACTTGGCTAACTACCCTCCTCTAGCCACCACCACCGATCTAAATAGCTTCTTGGGTGGTATCAATTTTTTTTCGGAAGTTCATTCATAACTTTTCTCAACTGGCTCAACCTCTGCATCAAGTTGCTAATCAATCCCCTTTTGCATGGATTGCTATTATAATGGATCAATTTACTCGCCTCAAACAAGCTCTTTGTTACACACCTATCCTACATCTTCCAAATTTGCACCAGCCTTTTGATATTGAAACTTACACTTTCCAATATGTAATTGGAGTTATGCTTAAACAAGGAAGACATCCAGTGGCATATCACTCTCATACTTTCTCTCAGGAAAAGATCAACTATAGCACCTATGACAAGGAATTCTACAGTCTGGTGTAGGCTTTGAACCAATGGCACCATTACATTTTGTGCAAGGAAATTCTCTTGCATATAGACCATCATATGCTTTTGAAGAGGGAGTCCATACAGGTTGCTTGATTTCAATGAATTTGTGGAAAACCTGTGATCTGTTATGAAACCAACGTTTCGGACTAACTTGGTGAGTCCATCATCATCATATGCTTATTTTCATTAACTCCCAATCTAACTTGTAGGAAAAACACCACCTTAAATGGACCACACATATTCAACAATTCCATCTACTGATTAAGTATAAGTGTGGGATAACTAATCCAGTGGTAGACCTTTTCAGATGCTCTCCCGTTCTGGTTTTGCAATTGCTAGAAGTTTTTTGCGCCAATTATGATTGTTGGAAAGACCTTTATCCCTCTGATCTGCATTTTGTACCTATCTGGAATGCTTTTCTCCAACCTACAGAGGTAAATCAAACTCCTTTTTTGGACTACACCATCTAGGATGGTTGGTTATATAGGATTAACCTGTTGTGTGTGCCCCAGACAGATGACCTCCTGCTTCTCATTCGTGAGGCCCACTCCTCCTCTTATGGAGCCCATTTTGGCACTACAAAGACTTCAGGATCTGTAGTGCCACCTGTTCTAGCTAGCTATGCAATTCCAAGTCGATAAGTATGTGTGGGCTTGTTCATTGTGCAACCAAAGTAAGCCCTCTAACTGAAAACATGGTCTATCCTAGCCCTTACCCATCCCATTTTTCCCTTTGGAATCTATCGATATGGACTTCCTAATGCCATTTGAGTTGTTGTTTGTTGCTTCTCCAAGATAACCACTTCTACCTCGTAGACCAATCAGTTGATTTTCACCCATGTCATGCCACATTTTGGCCTACCCACCAACATCATTTTTTATTAGGATTTCAAGTTACTTAGCACCTTTTGGAAGGCTCTTTGGTTCCTCCCGGGTTAGAAAGACAAGGAGGGAACGTAGTAGGGCGATATATAGAATTAAGAGCTCAAATAGGGGAGATAGAATTAAGAGCTCAAATAGGGGAGATTATAAGAGAAATGGCGGAGCTTGAGGAACGATGGCAGGGTCTTAATCTTCAACCTGAAGACAGAAGAGAACAAAGTCAAGGAGTAAATGTGAGAATACTTCGATTTATCGCACGACTAATTTATTTTTATCGTTTTCCCTCCGAGGAAATGGAGGTGAGTTAGAGAGAAGAATAACAGAATTGGGCAAACGATGTGAACGTTTTTTTGAGCAACCTCGGGCTGTTCCAGCTACCTCGCATGACGTTTACAGAGGAGAATACCAATAATGATTTTTGCGGAATTTGTAGTGAAAATTTTCTGTTTGGTGATGTGGGACGTCACCTTCCATGCGGTCACAGGTACCACCAGACATGCATCTTCGCATGGGCGCATCCAACTTGTCCATTATGCGGAAGAGACATAAACCAGGCCCTGCAACCATTAATGTTACTAGTTACTCGAAATCTGGTACCTCCCACTGCTATTGCCATTGCTATTTCAGAAGAACATATTAGTGACAACAATAGTATTACTTCGTCGTGCCCAATTTGCCACGATGATTTTCTACTGCGGGAGGAAGCGAGTCAATTCCATTGCGGTCACATATTCCACCAAATTTGCATTGCACGATGCATAACTATAGCCAACACCTGTCTAGTCTGCCGCACAGAATTTCAGTAGTACTGATTAATAGCATTAGAAGTGGTCGTTGACATTTCCTTTCTGATTTAAATTGTATTTGTCTGTAATATTTTTGGTTTCGGACCCACCTGTCTGCGCATTATAATGGTTCAATGAATTACACAATAAATTAAAATATAACGCTAGTTAAGTTATTTTTATCTATCAATATATAATTAAAATAATTCATAATTCATAATTTCAATTTTTCTATTAATTAATGAAGTGTAGATTTTTTGTTTTATTTTCTTATTTTTTATTGTTTTCCCACATCTTATTTAACAATAGTTGCGTTTATTGCCACCGTGAATTTCTTATATATTTTAGAAATTAAATATTATATATGTTTTATAATTATTATGAAACATATATAATTAGCATTTGCACCAGATGTTGCAAAAGAAACATCTTAAGGCATAAATGTAAATGGTCATTGAAAATAAGAATTAATAAAGGCATGTTTTGCAACATTCACAAAAAGAACCGACATTCCAATGAAATGATAAAAAAAGATTCTTCAAACTCTATAATAGCAAGTGATTCCCTAGAATCTAAAGTGGTTTCCAAGTTCCCCAAGTATAGGAATAAAGTACCTTTAACAGAACCACCACCAGCAACGTGTCAATAAGACATCATTCCCAAAAAAAATCTGTATTCCACAAACACAATAGAGACAAACAGATATTGAACAAAATTGAGATTGTGAGTCAAGGACTACACACTCAACTTGGTGTGATCAAAAGAGATTCCCCTAGAACCTAAATAATGGAATTGTAGATAAAAAAAGAAATCAATATTTAAGAAGATAATAATTTAATCAAGCCAATAAAGAAAAACTTTATAAAAGCTCATATTCTTACATTAGATTCCAGTGTCCTTATCACAGTGGATAAAGGCTTCGTGCATAGAGCATTCCATCTCATCTAGCATGTAATCATTAGCACACCTCATAATGGAAACCTAATTTATCACAGATGTGACTAGTGATCTTAAGCAATTACAAACTACCTAATTGAATATAGTCATCACTATTTTTAAAATATCTTTTTAGTACGACACAAGTAATGATGCACAACCCAAGAATTAGCACACCTCATAATATTATGGAAACTTAATTTATCACACATGTGACCAGTGATCTTAAGTAATTCCAAACTACCTGATTGAATATAGTCATCACTTTTTTTAAAATCTCTTTTTACTTTTTACTATTTTCATGGAACGTTACACTAAAAAGTATTGAAAAAATATGTGTCCCCTAATATATATTGTATATGTGAAGATATGTGTAAGGTTATTTGACAACAATATATATACAATTTAAAAATAGATCGATTAGCTTATTCATTGAAGGTTGCTTTCAGGTTGCTTTCAAGTTTTTAGTTGTAGGAAGGTAAACTTAATATAATGGAAGGTAGTAGGAATGAGGGAAAATATTGATTAGAATGTAATATTTAGGGTTGGGTGTGACCCGAAATATTAGGTAAAATTTAATAATATTACATTTTAATTAGTATTTCTCCCCACCCCTCGCCACTATTTATTAGGTGGGGGTGGTTATAAATATTGGGTAACACATAATACTGTAATATTATATTTTATGTAATCAATATATTTGTAACAATTAATATATATGTGTTCCATTTATTATTTTAATTAATAAGTTAATAAAAACTTAATATTTACAATATGACAAGATTTTAATCATGAATATTTACCATGGATATTATTAACTTCTAAGTAGGTTTTTTTACAATAGGAGTGGGCCAATACCAACAAGAAAAAGATAGAGAGAGAAAGAGGAGGGAAGAAAATTATAATCTCATGGGCTACTACCATGGTTTATCAACACCATGAGCCATCTAGACTTTGGATTATTATATTATGGATCTAGGATTTTAATTGCTACAATACCATGGCCTATCAATACCATACGCCAAAAAACAATTGCCTATTTCAAAATAAAAATATTCTAATTTAATTTAATTTTATAACATTTTTTAATTAAATCCAAGAGAAAAAGGGTTATAATTACTTTTGAGGTATATCTAAACCCTCCATCCTCATAGAGATTAAATGGAGGTTTTAATAAAATAAAAAATGAGAATACTTTTATATATACATGTGTGAAATTTATATAATACAAAAAATATTATAAAGAACTGGGATAGATGCATCTTAACCAAGGATCCACGCGATGAGAGAAAAATAATTAACAATGATAGAGGAAAGATAGTGCATGATTCTTTTAATTGTTTTATTATTGTATTTTCTTTAACATGATTGGTTCAAAATATAGGTTTAACATTTTACAACCAATTATTTTTTTATTAATTTAGATTCTTTCTTAAATAGAATATAATACAATGGGAACATTTTCAAGAAAGAGAGTGAGATAGAAGGGGGAATAGATTACAGGAGAGAGACATAGAGGTGAGAGACATAGTGAGAGAGAGAAAGGAAGAGAGAGAAGTGGATACATAGATATGGAGGGGGAAGAGAGGAGGAGAGAGAGAAGGAGATAGGGAGGGAGATAGTGATAGAGTTGGAGGGTGGAGAGAGAGTGTGTATGATGGGGGGAGAGATGGAGGGAGGTGGGAGAGAAGGGGAGAGAGAGGAAGGAAAAAGAGAGAGGACTTGAGAGATGAGAAAGAGGCGGGGAGAGAGAGATGGAGTTGGAAGGGGAAGAAAGACATAGAGAGAGAAAGGTGGAGAGGGGGTGACAAGGGAGAGTCAGATAGAGTGAGACGGGGAAGAGAGGGAGGGGAAGAAAGAGAAGGAGAGGGGGAGGGAGATAGACACAGATTAGAAGGTGGAGAGAGAGGGAAGAAGAAAGATTCTCACAGAGACAAATACAGACATAGAAGTTAGATCTAGAAAGTGATGAATATTTTAGATTTTCAATGTGGTTGTTTATTTCTAATCCTATTTGATCACATGCACTATATGCATTGATTTTAGGGAGGTATAAATATAGATAACAGGGGGAGAGAGGAAAGAAAAGAAAGATAGAGAAAGTTAGGGAAAGGCAGATAGAGTGAGATGGGAAAGAGAGGGAGGGGAAGAAAGAGAAGGACAGGGGCAGGGAGATAAACATATATTGGAAGGTGGAGAGAGAGGGAAGAAGAAAGAGTCTCACAAAGAAAAATACAGATATAGAAGTTAGATCTAGAAAGTGATGAATATTTTAGATTTTCAATGTGGTTGTTGATTTCTATTCCTATTTGATCACATGCACTATATGCATTGATTTTAGTGTAGATGTTGATTTCTACTCCTATTTGATTGCTTGCACAGGATGCATTGGTTTTAGTGTAGATATTTATTTCTAATCCTATTTGATCACTTGCACTAGATGAATTGATTTCAGCTTAGATGTTGATTTCTAATCATATTTAATACCTTACACTAGATGCATTGATTTCAACATAGATGTTGATTTCTACTCATATTTGATTGCTTGCATTAGATGCATTGGTTTCAGTGTATATAGTGATTTCTAATCCTATTTTATTACTATAAGGGGGTATTTATTTTTCTTTTTATAAGCCCACCCGATCAATTTCGTAGTAACTGTTGTATAGGGAAAAAGGGGTACCCATTGCCGAAATCGGTTAATCAACAAAATATGGTATTCTAATAGTAAGAGCCATAGCATACCTCTAGGCTAAGCTTTCCCATGTCTATCACAACAGGTCACATTTCATTCATTTTCTCTACCCCACTGTTAAGTCGTTGATTGGTCTGGACCTAAGGGTAGGCCCCTACTATTATAATAAGGGTATGTAGTTATTAGCGGAAAAAAACAAATCATGGTATATACTTTGGTGTACCGTCTAAAGCATTGCGTATGTATGGAGTGGATAAGGTTATCTTCCACACACAAGAAACCCCATAGTTGCTTCTATTCCATGCCCCAATAGCACAAATTAGGGCAATTTTAGGGCTTTCGGTAGCTATGTAACCTTGTGAATTTTACCGACCGTCTCACTTTTTTTGTTTTGCGATTCCCTCCTCCCTAATAGGAAAATGACTAAGAAAGATGTTTTCGCATAATTATATAATAACAAGAGAGGTACGTCGAGCCAACTGTTCCATCATCCACCACCTCAGGCAAGTAACTCAAAAATATCTCAAGCATAATCGAATAAGCTACTCAGTTCATAAAGAACTGAGAAACTGGTCAACGTATTTGTGCCATTCCTTCATGCAAACGTGCCTTTGAATGTTGCCCATTCTTGACCAAAGAGAAACAAGGAAAAATAAATAGAAGCTTTAGAAGTAGAGCCAAGGATGAATAGAAAAAAGGTGGGGCCTACTGACACGCCACCTTACCACTTTTAAATTTACCATATCCATACTCTCATCACTTCCAACCACTTTGAACCAAAAGCATTGTCAAATGCCACTTTCCCAATCCTAAATTTTCCACTTGAAGATGCCGAAATGATGGAACCATTCTTTGAGCATCCATATCTGAGATTGGCATTGATATACCAGCGGATCGAATGCCAAGCAAGCAAGTAGACATTTAAGTCCCGAACTGGTCTTTAGGGTGGGAAGTCATTATGTTATGGAGTGCATCAATGCAATGATTCTTATCGGTCCTAATCGGTGATAAATTTACTTTCCTAATCAAATAGTAACAAGACAAGCTGGGCATAGCAGGATACTAGGCAGTACTTTTCATGGCACCCATGACGAGGAATAAAGAAGGAAGATCAATATTTCCGTGGCGATATAGTATATCAATGAGAAGTAGTACTTTCTATCTAGTAATTCTACTCGTAAGATACGACCTATCCTAGTGAGGAGGAAGGTGAAATGTTGTACTTTCCATGGAAAGGACGTAGGGCT
>APFE030066625.1:243373-291341 GCA_000404065.3 Pinus taeda
CTTCTTTGGTCTTTGGGCACATTTCCTTGCTAAGTTTGAAATGGCTAACAAAAGGTGTACTAACTGGTTTTGCATTGTGCATGTTAAATCTTTTCAACACCTTTTGTATGTACTCATTCTGAGACAATGTTAATTTATGAATTTTCCTGTCTCTAGTTATTCTCATACCAAGGATTTGTTTTGCAGCTCCCAAATCCTTCATTGCAAATGAATTTGCCAATTTTCTTTTGAGCACATTTATTTCCTGCATGTTAGATCCTGTAACAAGCATGTCATCTACATACATAACAATATAATATAGCTACCATCATTTTGCTTTTTCAGATAAACACAATGATCAGAGTGACATCTAGTATAACCTTGTTCAGACATAAACTTGTCAAATTTTAGATACCACTACCTTGGAGCCTGTTTTAAGCCATACAAGCTCTTCTTCAACCTACACACTAGTTTCTCCTTCCCTTTCACCTCATATACTTATGGTTGCTACATATATATCTCTTCCTCCAAATCCCCATGGAAAAAGGTTGTCTTTACATCTAACTGCTAAAGATGCAAATATTCAACTACTACTAGACTTAAAATAGTTCTGATTGAAGTCATTTTAACAACACGAGAAAATATTTCATCAAAATCAACACCTTTCTTCTATGAAAACCCCTTCACCACAAGTCGAGCTTTGTACCTCTGTTTTCCTCCATCTTCTTCCTTCAGCATGTAAACCCATTTATTCTTCAATTTAGTTTTTCCTGTAGGCAACCTGACTAAGTCCCAAGTCTGGTTATGCATTAAGGATTCCATCTCTTCTTCCATGGCTACCTCCCACTTCTTCCTGATTTCAACCTGCATTGCTTCTCCATAGCATTCAGGTTCACTAGAATCAGTCAACAATAAATAATATAATGAAGGAGAGTATCGTTCAAGGGGTCTACTTATCCTGGTAGATCTTCTAACACCACTTTCAGGTGTTTGGGTGCCTGTTGCTGTTGTGGTGGTTGTTGTTTTTGTGGTTGTTGATTATTATTACTTTCAGGCACCTTTGCTTTTTTAGTGATTTCATTAAGAACTGTGTATTCTTTGTTTTCCTTTTCCTGTTTCTTTTCCTGCAATTGATTCTTATACAAGACCTTTTCATTGAATATTACATCTCTGCTTCTAATGATTTTGTGATTTTGGTAATCATATAAGCGATAACCAAAATAATTAACACCATATCCAATAAAGGTACATTTCTTTGACTTTGCCTCAAGCTTTGTTCTATTTTCTTTATCAATGTGGACAAAGGCCTCACAACAGGCTTTAAAAAAGAGTAGTTTACCTTTTTACCTATCCATGCTTCCTCTGGAACACCACCATCCAAGGAACTTGAAGGCCCTCTATTTATTAGATAAACAGTAGTATCTACAACATCTGCCCAAAACTATAAAGGCAATCCTGCATGCAATCTCATGCAACTTGCACGCTCCATGATTGTTATGTTCATCCTTTCTGACACACCATTTTCTTGTGGTGTTCTTGGAACTATCTTCTCTTTGTGAATTCCATGCTTTGAACAGTACGTATCAAACTCTTTGCTGCAATATTCACCTCCATTGTCTGATCTAAGACACTTCAATTTCTTCCCTGTCTCAATCTCAACCAAAGCTTTCCATTTCTTGAAAGTATAAAATACATCAAATTTATTCTTAATACAATAAATCCAAGTTTTTCTAGTTGCAATCATCAATAAAAGTAACATAATAACGAGAGCCACTGAGAGATGATACCTAAGGAGGTCCCCATACATTTGTATGCACAAACTCTAATTTTTCGCTCTTCTTTTCTTTCCCAACTCTGAGAAATCTAACTCCTATTTTCCATAAATACAATTCTCACAAAAGTCCAAATCAACATTCTTCAAACCCGGTAACAAATTCCTTGAGTGAAGAATTTTCATCCCCTTTTCACTCATGTGTCTGAGCCTATGATGCCATAATGCTGCATCTGCTCCTTTGGAAGTTAAAGCATTAAGAGAGTTAGAAACACCATTGCATAAATACAATGTACCAACCTTTTAGCCTTTTTCTATTACCAGGGCTCCTTTGGTGACCTTCCAAGCTTTATTTGTGAAAGTTGTCACACAATCTTCACCACCTAACTGCCTTGTTGAAATCAGATTTTTCTTTAGATCTGGAACATGCCTTTCCTCCTTTAGTATCCATTGGTTTCCGTTCTGCTGTTTTACAAGAACCTTACCCATTCCAACAATTTTACACGGTTTATCATCACCCAAATGAACTTGTCCAAAATCTCCTTGAACATAGTCATGAAAGTATTTCTTATTAGGTGTGGCATGGAATGAGGCTCCTGAATCTACCACCCAGGAATCAGTAATATTTTAGAAAGAAAGAATCAAAGCATCTTTCAACACCTCACCTGTCACATTTGCTTCATGATTGTTTTCTTGTTGTGCATCTCCTTCTTTTCCCTTCCGAGATTTACAGTCTTTCTTTAGGTGTCCTTTCTTTCCGCATTTCTAGCACACTATCCCCGATCTAGACTTCGATCTGCCTTTCCTTGATTTACTGCGATATCCTAAGCTCTTTCCTCTTTCCATTTTTCTTCCTCTAGACTCTGCACTCAAATAATTACCCGATGTCTCATTAGAGTTTTTCTGTCACATTTCCTCGCTAAGGATAGCACCGAAAACATCATCAAACTTTAAAGTACTAGATCCAGAAACAGAGTTACTAATGGCCATTACTAGACCATTCCAACTTTATGGTAATGAGCACAAGAATAACAGAGCTCTAACTTCATCATCAAAGTTTACCCCTACAGAACATAACTGACTTGTAACAGTATTAAAATCATTTAAATGGTTTGCATAGATCCACCTTCTCACATCTTCATATTAAATAACCATTTCATAAGAAATACCTTGTTTGAGGGCGAGGGTTTTTCATATAGTTTCTCCAATGCCATAATCAAACTCTCTGTCGTTGATTCCTTTGAAATGTTGAAGTCAATAGATGCTGCGAGGCACAACCGTACTGTTTCGAGTGCCTTTCTATTGAGAAGGTTCCATTCTTCCTCTATCATACCCATCAGCATCTTTGTTTTTCTGCCCAATGGTATGTATAGATCTTTCTGATATAGATAATCTTCCATCTGCATCTTCCACAACGAGAAGTTTTGGCTGTTAAATTTCTTGACCCTAAACTTACCATCTTCCACCATTGCTCCCACTCGAACAAGGAACCCTTCTTTCCTGTAAGTTTATCAGCCAAATAGACCTTCGGCTCTGATAAGAGTTGTTAGAAAATTATATATTACGGAGCAATGGAACACGTAAAATATTGTAGAAATATAAACATAGAAAACGCATAAAACAAGAGAGACACATATATATGTGGTTCACCCAGTTTGGGCTACGTACACCCTGAATAGTCAATCCTTCTTTTCTATCATCCAACAAAATGAAGAGACACAACCTATAGCAGATCCGCTGTAATATCCTCTGTTTTCTCTCACAGTCTCACCTCTCTGCTTCGCGCTCAGAGAATACACATCCTCAAAATATAGTGCCCTCATACAAAGAGAGGGGTTGCCTTTTAGGGCAAAAAACCCTAAACTAAACATAATTTCTACGGTTAGATCATCTGCCTAATGAACGGCCCAGATTGACTACAAATGACTATATTTTTACAAGGCAATTTTACATCTGTTTTTAGCTTTGGGGGCGCTGCCCCCAAAACCCTCGTCGGGGGATCACTGGTCCCCGAAACCCACATCCGGGGGGGATCGATCCCCCCGAACCCCCATGGGGGGGACAAGTCCCCACCACACCCCACCCCCCCCGCCCCGCATGGAGGGGTGTACAAACTTCCTGGGGTATACATCCGGCTGCAAAAAAGACCTCTAAACAATCATGATCCATACTCAACATTACCCATTCTTATGTGCTCAGGCTTCTAACAAACTTATACTTTTATAGATTAAGAAACTTTGAATTATGTCGTATCTTATTTATGAATATTATTGTTAGGCTTTGTTTACAACCAACACTCCTGTCTTCACATAACCCAAGCAAATTCAGTGCTTCTAGATTCAAACAACTAAAACCATGCCCTTATTGAATGGAGGGAGCCACCTGGTTCACCCTACTTGAGGAATTTCAGTTTGACAGATACCACCACAGTCATGGGATCGTCAGAACAACCCTCTTGCATTGATTCCCTACCGTCAGACTCAAGAGATTGTACAGGATTGGGTGGGCTTGGCTTGTGAAGAGAAGGTAAATGAAATAACTCCCTATACTTCCAAGTAGTCGTAGTACGAACATACTTTGAAACTTTTATGGCTAGAATTGACCAATTTTGTTAGTGAGCAACTTCGACAACTTTGTTAGTGAAACAATTCGAACGAACTTGGCCCATGGACCTTGAAAAGCCCTTTTTATAATTACTAAATTGTTTTTCTCTTTTGACATATAATAAACGATAGCGATGAGGAGGCCTTTTTTTGGGAAGCTGGTAGTAAGGTTAGAGGGGCGATGATGCCATTTTGGTGCCCAAATTTAGGCCACCAATTCAATTCTATTATAAGCTACCAATTTATTATATTATTTAGTAAACTCCTTTAGTTTATATAATAATAAGGGGAAATCTCTCTCTTCTTCTTTACTCCCTAACAGTATTTTTCCTTTTCTTCTTTCCAATAGTTCACTTTGGAATTTTCCCCCTTACTTCTCAAAAAGTATAAATACTATCTATCATACTATAATAGACAAGCATTAGGCCTCTCTGAACAATAGTATGAGATCCCTGACTGGCTATAATATCTAAGGGTGACAGAGTGAATATATTATGTTATGTATGGTGACACAGTGTATCTTTTCTGTTCTGTTATAGAGGACGTGCAACCCGTCTATTGAGTTGCCCTCATCCTCTGATGCCATATAATGAATAGCAATGGAGGTCATACAATATCTCTATTCAACTGCTAGTGATCCAAGCATGTGGTCCATTGATAGGGAATGGTTTCATCATGTAAAGTGCTCCAGGATGTGAAAATATCCAAGTAATCCTAGGCCAATCAATATCTCGTAATCCAGTAATTGCAAAATCTTGTATATAGTCTAGGCTCAGCTCATGTGGAAGGTCCTAAGGTTCTGGGTGACTAGAAGTAAGTCAGTTCTGCTTCTTCCATGTCATCCTCCGTAGGCAATATAAAGAATAAAAAAAGATCTAACTGATACTGTTTCGAATCAAATAAGATCTAGCTTGGGCCGTTGTTCTGAATACGCATAAGATCTTCCCTCTGTAATAATCATACTAGTAGTAGAAACAACTGGATTGGCTCAGCCTCCAGAGGACACTCGTGGTAAGGTTCTAACTAAAAGCTACAAAGGTAAAAACGCCCCCCTAATGGGCTCGGCCTCCGGAAGACACGCATGGTAAGGTAAACCAACTCATATAAGAAGAGTGTCTACATGTGATCATATTATATACGTTAAAACAATGCTTACGTGCAATACTCCCTCCTCCCTCTCGGTATTTCCTCCCCGTTGTTCTAGTAGTGTTGATATAAAGTTGGGGTAAGTAAGAGTACCATGGAGCAGTCCCAGCTAGCTCGAGACCAGTCCCAGAGCCCAGCTTGAATCCCCAGACCAGTCCCAATAACCATAAGGAGGAGTCACTCCAGGACCAGCAATATGTCTCTTCGACTGTGATATATACATGTGATATAGTTGACCCTGTAGGTCATATATAAACTAAATACCATATATAGTAGTTGATTGGATCATGTGGTCACTCTATCTTCCCTCTTTTCTTTCTCTGTGACTAAGGTATAAGTCCCTGCTAGCATTCATAAAAATGTCCTAGGTGTGTTGTTCCATGCCATCTTCCATCTCATGACTTCCATCAATATTTGTCATGTTTGGGCCTAAAGAATCACTAAAGGGGCAAGGGGTTGGGTGGGTGGTCCCATTTACTTCTTCAAACTATTCCATAATATATCTAATAAGAGTATCTACAAGAATGAGTTCTGCATTCGAAAAGGTCAAAATATATCTCTCTTTGACTTGAATCAATATGGGTGCTCAAATTCAGGTATTCGGGAATCAATCAACTAAATAACGAAATAACATATATAGTCTATGCTCAGCTCATGCAGTACGAACTCAGGTTTTTTTCCCTCTAAGTAAGTTAGTTCTACTTCCCTTTGATCGTCCTTTGGTCGTATCTTTAATATCAAGTGAGCGTAGGCAAGCCATGTCATCTAAACTCACACGGGTCATCATATCTTATCTTCTCTGATAAGCTCTTCTATCATATATGATCTGATCTTTTCTAGCAACAAGTGATCTGATCTGAGCATGTGTTCGAGTGATCCAGGGAAAATGGTTTCTTCATAATGGCCAATTATCGAGGTCCAATCAATCTTCATCATTATCCAGGGATCCGATCATTTGGCTAGTGAGCTGGTATGTCCCATTCCCTCCCACTGAGATGCCTCCCATCCTGTCCCCCCCCCCACCCCTTGGTAGTAACCTATCTCATACTATGTAATACCAGAAGGGTATAAAGCCATCTATTTTGTAATCTAATCTTGGCAATCATCTGCCTAACTTCATGAGAAAAAAGAGATGTACAGGTTTGGCCCCCGAAGGGCACAAACATCCTAATGGGCTCGGCCCCGAGAGGGCACAACCGTAATGTTTGGTTCAAAATCCTACCTAATAAGACATAATCTCGTCTCCTCATGGCTCGACCTCCAGAGGACACATGAGAAAGAAATGAATGCTTTCCATCCTTCCTTATGTTCTCTTGATCTGTATTCCTCTCCTTTGGTCGAGTCTGCTTGGGAATCCTCTTCTAATTCCCCTATTTTCCTCTAATAATAGTTTGTATGTGTTCTCAAATTATATATGTAATAACAGTGGCTATGTGCAAGGCATCCATCCTCCTCCTTCCCTTCCTCCCTGTGGTGTATAATGGGATCGACTAGTCCCAGTAGCCACTTCAGGACCAGCAATAGGGGGCTCTCCTTTCCATCCCTTACCATCATGTTCTTGGCCTACCATACCTGGCTCTTCAACCACCCACCTTTATTTGACGAGATCGATGCCTAATATGACAGAATATATACCGGTTATATTGTGAACTAGTAGGCAATCTAAAACCTAAACCCCCCCCATATATAGCCAATGTAGTACCTAAATAACACATTATATAGTAGTGGCGTCTAATAATAATGGAGAACTCAGGGCATGGTATCCCAAAGGCCGTTTCACTACCCTGTAAGCCTCCATAGTCTGTTTCATGAAGCTGCTAGTGAAGCCAAATGTTGGCTAGTGTTCCAGCACATATCAGTTCCGCTCTTCTTTGGTTTTGCTCAATGCATATAGAAGTTGGTTCCACTACACCCTCAAGCTTCCATATTCCCCACCCAAATCAATCAACCTTATTTAACCATCGAATAGAAGCAACAAAAGGATCGGGCCATAAACCACTAACCTATCTTCGTTACTGGATCAGCCATAATAGAGGTCCTGGTCCATACTAAAGTGACTAGGTATTTAAGATTTTCACATCTGTTGGCTACACAGTTTGGATCTACCTACCGATGGTTTTGGTATTCCCACCTCCCACCCTCAAAGATCCAAATTATACCATGCAATTATGGAGAACCTCTTCTCTCCTCTTGAAGAAAGCATGACCAGTTAGGTGCTGGAAGGGACTAGAATGGCCTCTGAGGTGTTTTTGGTAATCCCTCTTCATTTCAATATTGTGATCGGATCTAGAATTTCAGGAGACAACATGCCCAAAGAGAAAAAGGAACGAAGTGTGTCTAATTTCATCTTGTGGAAGTATATTACTACTAGATATATAGAATAGAATAATCATACGGCTACAACTATATTACAGACAAAAGCCACTGAAATACTTGGATATGGAAGGTAGTTAGAGGTCTGGGTCGTGTCTCAATCCCTTTCAAAGGAGCAATCTAAACTTGTGCTATGATTGACTTAACTGAAATTCCATCGGAGAGAACGGAGTGTAGTGAGTACTTTTTAGGTCTAAATTCTATGGAGATATCCTTCGTCCATCTATCTATTGGTGGAAGGCTATGCAATCTTTGTCTAACATAATGAAACAAAAACGCTAGTCATCCCCATGTCAATATTGGAGAGGAGTGGCCAAAAAGAAGTAGTTGCGATGTCCGTCCTGCATGATCCAATACTTGTTCGTTGATGGTCAAAAGTTGTTGTGTGTCCGCCAGTGTGGTTGATCAAAAGACCGAATATCCAATCCATCAGGGCCAGGACGTAGCAACTAATAACTAGTAGTGCCCACCTATAGTGTAGTGAGTGAAGGGAGTGCATGATGGATGAAGGATGAAAACAAGTCGTCGCGAAAGAAAAAGGTGGAGAACTTATAATTGATCCACTGGTTTTTCTGATAGATCCCTTAAAATAATGTTGTCATCCTAGGAGGTTTATCAGGATATGCTAAGACCCACATTCTCTCTACCTTGTGTGAATCCTCACTTCGAAAAATATTGGATGCCTAATCGGCTCTCTCTATGGAATAATGACTCCCATCCATCAGTATCATAGCTCAGACTTTTCAATGGCAGGAAAAGCCCTCATTGATTCCCACTACGTCCCACTTTCTTCCCTCCAGAAGTATTCTAAGAGGCTTAGATTGAAGTATTTAAGGCTCAATCCCCTTTCCTGAGTTCTCTCACTAAATAAATCCCCCTCATCCATCACGATGTTAAAGAGGGATAGGAACTTGGTAAGTGCAATGGTCCTTTCACTCATTCCATCACACTAGTGATTTTAGGCTCCATTGCTAGCACGTTAAGCCAGTTCAATCAGTTAATAACTCCCTATTGAATATAAGACAAAGAAGGGATGGGACTATACCTTGACCAGTTAGATCGGTTAAGCCAATTCGATTAGTAACCTTCATCAATTCGTTGGCCTTTGACCTCGAGAACAAAAATCTTACTCCTTACTTGACTGGACTTACTTCCTGGTTCGAGAGAGGGTGGGGAAATGTCCTATAGTGGTAGCTCGATCTATCTCAATCTATATGATCTTGGCCCTCATCTAAATAAGTATACCTCTATGGCTATTTCTTAAGCGATAAGAATCTATCCATCTTATGAATGGAACCTCCTTCTTATCTTTGTTACTTATTATCGGAACCATCTTCTCCCAACCTTCTTATCTACCCATCTTCTTATCTATCCAACTCGCCTTCTTATCTACCATCCTATGAACGGAACATCCTTATTATCTATGGATCACAAACAAATGTTCACACTCTAGGTATTCGCCCTTGATTCTTAGGGACTCCCTAAGGGGAGCGATCATAGACTAAGCACAGTCAGTTCCCAACTCTAGGGTTATGAATAAAGGTAGGGTGTGGGTTCTTATAGACTACAAGGTGTGTAGAATGATAGGGTGTGAATGAGTATATATATCCATGCCTTACATGTATCTTTCCCACCCGGATACTCTCGATTCCCACAAATTCCCCTGTTCTGGAGATTTCCGGGTTCCTTTTCTTATCGAAGCATTATGAATAGGTTCCTTATCTTATCCAAGTGTTGGGCCCGACTTACTTATAGGAAGGATAAGCTCATATATAATAGGTTGTTTTCAACAAGGTATTGACCTGAAAACCCATCTACTTCTTATTCGCTCTCTACTCTACTCCCACCCACCTTATGAATTTCACTGTTGGTACATAATTCTCACAACCTCTGGCATCAGGTCCATTATCTCTCCTGCTAGTCTTGGCTGAGAAAAAGAAACATTCTCTCTATCTTATCCCACTATATTGTCCTAGCTCAAGAAAGAAATATGTCACAAGCCCTACCCTTCCTTTACTTACCTTAAAAATAAAGGTGTATAAATAAGTACTTACTTACTGAGATATCATATACGATTCACCATCAACCTTTTTCTCTAGTGAGTATTGGGATGGTGATTTCCTTCATACATAAGGTAACAAGTTCAACTACTGGATCTATTTCTATTACTAAAGTGAATGTCCTACTATTCAAGAAGGAAATAGTTATGATACTAAGCTCATCTGGCGATGAGTAAGACACCACTAATAGGTAATCATGGATATTATGTGCATGTAGAGACCTTCTTCCATAGATAGTCCCTTCAGGTAGGCCGGGTGGTTTCTATGTCCAGTCGAGCAGGTGGTGACACTTAACTGGAGGAAGGTGAGGAGCTCTGTATGGCCTTGTCAAACCATCCATGTGCTACTACTATAGCGAGCGTAGATACAATGCCATTTTTCGTAACGGAATGATTTGGGCATTTAGAGGATAAGTAAGTGGTGAAAGGAAGTCAAGGTTTTGTTTTTTGTTATTCCTTCGGAAATGCTTCATGTGTCCTGCATCTCTTAGTGTAAGCAAGAAGCTGGTCAGGAGGGCTGATCACACCACCAAGACAGAGGGGGGTAGTGTACGTGCCACGGTGCTATGGTGCCAACCATTCCCGCATTTTCCGATAAAAGCAAATACTAGGGATTTCGGGCGGAACCAATTCCTAGGATGACATAGGCATGTGTGGAAAACAATCGATTCACTCTGCCTGCCTCTGCGTAGGTAGATTTATTACACGGGAGAGGGACAAGCGGGATCTTCCCCCAATTGGAATCGCTCCAAAGCACGCACACCCCTAGATAGATAGGTGGTTTCATTATCCCATGAATCTTTTTCAATCCTCCCAAAAAGAGCATTCGAGACACCCAGTAGATGGGTTTTGGAAGTACAGTTATCGATCGACCTAACCATAAAGGAAAATATGGGTAGTGCGGTTCGTTCCCCCATTTGTTGGTGAGTCACGCACTGTCCCTCCCTTCGTTCGCCACTGATGGTTAGTCAAGTGCGGCCCTCTACCTCTATCTATAAGAGATTCTAAGAGTGCGACCCTATACTTTTACGCATACCACACGTGATTATTTGCCTGTGTAGCTCGCCTTATTCTCCTATTTGGACCTAAGGCGAGGACAAAGCCCAACCCATAAACAATGAGGACTTGACGTCATCAAAATGACTCTACTTGTTAATACTATAATAGACTCTGAAGGAGTTTACTATTTGTTTATGAAATTTGATAGTACGAAGCCAATCGTTTTATCATACCGGCAGAGGAATACCTTTCAATAAATAACCCTTCCATTACGAATACGAATGAATACCTTTCCTATTAATGTCAACAAATGAATATTATTCTCCTCTATAGCTAGTTGTCGTGAATGGTGGTGCTTATATAGTTAATAGCTAGTCATCTGGGGTACATCTCTTTTCTTAAGCTTGACGGGTTGATCATTCAAGCTTGACAGGTACGGGCAGGTTCCTTTAAGCTATCCCTTGATCCTTAAGCAGGTAGCCCCGTAGTCGGAAACCAAATGCAGAAGGTTATACCTTACTTTCATAAATGAAAGTAAGTTAGGAGGCGAAGTGCACTATAGACCATATTTCTCATGACCTATTTATCTATTCCCACCCAACCTGAGACAAGACGTATTTCGATAATATGCTATTTATTCCAAGATGACTATAATGAGTAGGACTACAGACCAAATCGACGTAAGGACTTGCAACTACGATCTATAGTTATATAATTTCTTTAGCATAGTGAAGCGAAGGTTATCCCTAAATTGTCCAGGGTCTAGATCGATCATAGTTTCCTAACAAATTCTTAACACAAATTACGTTTGAACCTTTATGTGTAAATTTATTTCACTAAATAAGTAACTTTAGGATAACCTTACTTATTTTGGTGTCTCAGTTAGTGCTGCCCAAAAGACTTTGTAGAGGGCAGTCACTGATGTGAGTATACAACTAGGTTGTGTATCTTTCAACCTTCTACAATGCTACTAATAAGTATGGTAGAGTGGGAAAAGTGTAATGACGTATAGATATCTATTATGGAATGACTGGAAGAAATGGCCATTATAATTGAAGAAAAGAGTCACACACAAGCACTCCCCTCTCGAGCAAGTATTGTAGGGAGATTAGATATGGGAAATGAGAGATGGGAATAATTACATATAAATAATGACTTGGATAAATGGCATTACTTTTGAAGAAAGAGTCACATTATAAGCACTCTTTTAGGGGGTGGTCCGTTGAACATAAAACCTTTGCGGGTCAAACCTATCTATATCAATATATGGGAGGAAGTTCACTTCAATGCCCTCACTAGCACAATCATACATTACTAATCGTGCATCTTACTAAGCCCTTTCTACCTTATCCCAAGCTCTAGGCAGACAAGCACTATCAAAAGTCACCAACAAGCACTTTTTTTGCTCCTTGGAAGAAACCAACTAACCCCCCCTTGACCAATCACCCCTCGATAAATTGACTAAGTAAGGTCTTTGAATGCTTCATTCCTATCCTAGGGTTTCTTTACACCTTCAGTATGCCTCCCAAACAAGAAGCGACCCCTGAGGATTCTAATTACGGGTCATCTGGTTCAATCCTAGATCTAGCCATAACATGAAATGAATTTATGTGCCTACAATAGAGGCACATTCGTGCTCCCATCCAACTGGACAATCATTTCTAGTTGTTGTAGTTTGCAAGTTAGATGAATGAGGAAATGGTTAATTCATGGATACCCAGTCTCTCTACTTACTTCAAGACAACTCCATATCTGGATGAGGAAGCTAAGCTCTAGATTACTAGCCTTCATCTTGAAGCCATTGCTTAGACTAGTTGAGATGCTCAGTTGGATTAGCCCGATATGGTGGTGGATTTGCAGTCCATTTATTCCTTAACCTCAACCTCCCATATTCTCCAGACTTGGGACAATTTCCACCAGGCCTTGGGAAACCACTTTTATCCATTGCGGCATCGATAAAACTTGATGTCTACATGGTTGCAGCTTCAACAAAAGAATGGTTAGTCAGTGTAGAATAAAATTGACCTCTTTCTCAAGCTCCATATCCACCTCCACATCCATGATCGAGAAGAGGTACTTATACCCAAATTTCATTATCGTTTATTAATTATGATTCAAGAGAACTTGAGCCCTTTTACAATACCCCCTTGGAAAATGCCTTTCTATGGGCTCTTGTTGTTGAGCACAAAGTGTCTCCCTAGCTTCGATCTCCTCAATCCTGCCCTACTCCTTCTTCCTCTTCCAACCCCGCGTCACCCACCTCTCCCAGACCTTAACCTTGGTGTACCTTCCGCCATTCTCATTTTCACTCTTATGCTAAGTGTCGAGCACTCAAGATTCAACATCCTACTAAAGCACTCTTTTCTTATACTCTTGAGGCCTCTACTAGTACTCTCTCATCTTCTAAAGTATCTTCACTCAATAATAATATAGCCCATGACCCTTCCTTACTCCTCATGACTATTGATGATGATGTGACCTCCATGACCCCCCTATTTACTCACAATTGTAAAATGAAACACATTCTTGCTATGTGGATTCTGGACAACGGGAGTCAGTAGAATCTTGTCACTCAAGACCTAGGGTAGCACCTTTATCTCCCCACCACTCCTCACCTAATACCTTATCAACTGGGATGGGTTCATAAAGATGGCCCTTGCTTCATGTTGTCCCAACATTGTGCCATCGCTTTCACTATTGGTCCCTTTCATGATACCATGGTCTGCGATGTGTCTCCTCTTGATTATGCTAACCTTCTACAAGGCATTCCCTATCAAACTCAACGGCAAGCTATCTATCACACCTGCACTAATACGTATCACCTTCAGTAAGATGGCCAGACATGCTTCCTCACCTCTTCTGCGCTAAAGACTCCTACTCTCCTTTAAGAAAATGAGGTGATTCACCAAGTTGTTCTTAAAAAATGCATCTCCCTGTGTTTGGTGTGCCTTATCGAACCTGATAATACTATCCACCCAGTTCCATAGGACATAGCCCCTTTACTCTTTGAGTTCACGGATATCCTTCAGCCTCCTATAGCCCTCCCTCCTCCTTGTCCCATTGAACATAACATCGATCTCATCCTTGGATCATCCTCACCCAATGCCCCCTTATATCGCCTTGCTCCTCATGAGGCTGAGGGGATTGAACACCAACTCGAGGAGCTATTGTAGTTGGGCCATAATGAGCCATGGTCATCTCTTTGTGCCTCTCATTCCTTCATCATTCTAAAGAAGTAGAAGTAGTTCAATGAATGGTGCCTTGTGACTGACTACTAGGCCCTCAACAAAGCCACTATAAAAAACCGATACTCTTTGCCCTAGATAGATGATCTGCTAGACCACTTGCATGGGGCTCACTTATTTACCAAGATGGTTGTGATTGTTGTCTACCATAAGTTTAGATGGATGCTTCTCACACTTGGAAAACAACTCTGAATACCAATTTCAGGATCTATGAATGGCCAGTGATGCCATTCGCTCTCACTAATGCCCCTGCAATGTTTATGTGGCTTATCAATGACGTTTTCATACCACACCTTGGGAGCTTTGTTATCACCTATCTGGATGATATTCTAGTCTTGAACAACACTTGGGAGAACAACATTCAACATGTTTGTTTAGTTTTGGAACTGTTGCACCAACATAAACTGTAGTTTAAGTAGCGTAAGTCATCCTTTGGCCAAACATCAATGTAGTATTTGGGATTCATAGTTAATCAAGAAGGTGTCCACCCTGATTCAGCCAAGACGGCTAACTAGCCTCCTCTAGCCTCCTCTAGCCAAGATGAATCACTTCTTGGGTGGTATCAATTTTTTTTCGGAACTTCATTCATAACTTTTCTCATCTGGCTCAACCTCTGCATCAAGTTGCTAATCAATCCCCTTTTGCGTGAATTGTTATTACAATGGATCAGTTTACTTGTCTAAAACAAGCTCTTTGTTTCGCACCTATCCTACATCTTCCAGATTTGCACCAGCCTTTTGATATTGAAACTCACACTTTCCAATATGTAATTGGAGCTATGCTTAAACAGGGAAGACATATATTGGCATATCACTCTAATACTTTCTCTCAGGAAAATATCAACTATAGAACTTATGACAAGGAATTCTACAGTCTGGCATAGGCTTCGAACCAATGACATCATTACATCTTGGGCAAGGAAATTCTCTTGCGTATAAACAATCATCTGCTTATTTTCATTAACTCCAAATCTAACTTGTAGGAAAACACCACCTTAAATGGACCACACATATTCAACAATTCCATCTACTAATTAAGTATAAGTGTGGTACAACCAATCTAGTGGTAGACCTTTTGAGATGCCCTCCTATTCTAGTTTTGCAATTGTTAGAAGTTTTTTGTGCTAATTATGACAGTTGCAAAGACCTTTATCCCTCTGATCTACATTTTGTACCTATTTGGAATGCTTTTCTCCAACCTACAAAGATAAATCAAACTCCTTTTTTGGACTACACCATCTAGGATGGTGGGTTGTATAGGATTAACTCATTGTGTGTGCCCCAGACAGATGACCCTCTGCTTCTCGTTTGTGAGGCCCACTCCTCCTTTTATGAGGCCTATTTTGGCACTACAAAGACTTCAGGATATGTAGTGCCACTTATTCTAGCTAGTTATGCAATTCCAAGTCGCTAAGTATGTGTGGGCTTGTTCATTCTACAACCAAAGTAAACCCTCTAACAGAAAACATGGTCTATCCTAGCCTTTACCCATCCCATTTTTCCCTTGGGAATCTATCGATATGGAATTCCTATGACCTTGCGCGAACATAATGCCATTTGAGTTTTTGTTTGTTGCTTCTCAAAGATAACCATTTCTACCTCGCAAACCACTCAATTTGTTTTCACCCATGTCATGCCACATTTTGGCCTACCCACCAACATCATTTTTGATCAGGTTTCTAGGTTACTTAGCACCTTTTGGAAGACCCTTTGGTCCCTCCAGGGTTGTCACTATCATTTTCCACCCCAGTTTGATGGGAAAACAAAAGTAGTTAATTGTACTTTGGTCCACGCCCTACATATGTACTTTTCTAAGAATTGACAATGGGTGGGGTGGAGGGAAAGCTAATGGGTGGGTGCTAAGGATATCACGCCTAAGACTTACTATTTCAAGTTCTTCAAATGGAATATGACTATATACATTGGAATCTGGTCTTTCATCACCTCCATCACCATATTAGACATTCCTAATATTTATCTCTTTGCCTCTTTTTCTCTCTATTACATTCCTATTTCTTGTCTCTTTGCCTAAGAGACTTCTTCTCTCCATCTTTTTCCTTCAGTGTTCTCTACATTTCCCTTCCCTCTCTTCCTTTTCTCTTTCTCTTGTTCTCCAACACACCTTAGCCTATTGATTTGGGTGGGAAAGGTTACATTCGTTCCTCCTAACCTCCCTCTATAACCCATTCGACAAACACACACACACATACTTCGATTTATCACATGACTAGTTTATTTTTACCGTTTTCCCTCCGAGGAAATGCAAGTGGAGTTAGAGCGAAGAATAACAGAATTGAGAAAACGATGTGAATGTTTTCTTGAGCAACTTCCATAATTCACGTGGTTACAGGAGTTTTTCGTAGCATTTCAATGACCTCACATAACGTTTACAGAGGAGAATACCAATAATGATTTTTACGGAATTTGTAGTGAAAATTTTCTATTCGGAGATGTGGGACGTCACCTTCCATGCAGTCACAGGTACCACCAGACATGCATCTTCGCATGGGCACATCCAAATTGTCCATTATGCCGAAGAGACATAAACCAAGCCCTGTAACCACTAATGTTACCAGTTACTCGAAATCTGGTACGTCCCACTGTTATTGCTATTTCCGAAGAACATATTAGTGACAACAATAGTATTACTTCTTCGTGCCCAATTTGCCACGATGATTTTCTACTGCGGGAGCAAGCGGGTCGATTCCATTGTGGTCACATATTCCACCAAATTTGCATTGCATGATGGATAAAAATAGCCAACACCTGTCCCATCTGCCGCATAGAATTTCAGTAGTACTCATTAATAGCGTTAGAAGTGGTGGTTGACATTTTGTTTCTGATTTTAATTATATTTGTCTTTTAAATGTTTATATATTAATAGTTAAAGGTTTTTGTAATATTTTTGGTTTGGAACCCACCTCTTCGCACATTAGAATGGTTCAATGAATTAAACAATAAATTAAAATATAAAAATAGTTAAGATATTTTTATCTATCAATATATAATTAAAATAAAAATAATTCAATATATAATTAAAATAAGAGAAACATAATACTAAAAATAATAAAATAATTTTAATTTTTCTATTAATTAATGAAGTGTGGATTTTTTGTTTTATTTGATTGTTTTTTTATTTTTTTTATTGTTTTCCTACATCTTATTTAACAATAGTTGCGTTTATATGGTTTTCACTAATTGAAACATCTATAGTTAGGTAATGTTAATGTTGTTGGGATGGAACTCACGGCTCTGAGCTCTGCTGCTAGGGTTCTGACCCTTCTCTGAAACAACGCAGATAGCCCAGCCGCAACATCCACCCAGGACCTGACCTCCAGCTGCATTCGACAGGGCAGCACGAAGAATAAACGCAGAGCACATGGACACCCCATGGGGGGGAGCATCATTGCTCTCCCCTAATGCAACTAACATGCCGCCAGGGCATGAGAAGCCTTTTGTCTTTGGATCAGTTGATGAGGAAGCGCTCAACGCGGAGATCCTGTAGCAAAGTGAGGACAAAGTAACTAATCAGCAGTCAGATAAGAAAGGAGATACCCCTGGGAGAAAAGACAAGCCAGAGGAAAGGCCAAAGATCACTTCGAAAACCTGCAAACCAATCGCTGCCGAAAGGCTAATAATAGAGTTACCAGGACAGAAGATCGATGAACGTATCCAATATATGAGGGATCACACTCTCATCTGAAAATTTATAGGGTTCTGGCCAACAGAAAAAGCCCTATATGGATGGATAACAGCTAAATGGAAACCTAAAGGCCACGTTACACTGCAGCTAGGACCGAAAGGGTTCTTTACGGCGATCTTCTTATGCCTGGAAGACAAGTATAGAATCATGGATGAAGGACCATATTTTTTCAACTCAGCTGGACTGTATCTAAGAGACTGGGTAGCAAGATTCAACCCGTACAAAGAATACCTAACCTAGGCTCCGGTTTGGATCAGAATGTATTCACTTCCAGATAAATACTGGGAAGAAAGCTTGCTCAAATACATAGGCAATGGATTGGATGAGTACATAAAAGCAGCAGAAGAAATGAAGCTTCGAAGATACACCTCCTATGCTCGCATTTGCGTCTTCATGCGCCTGGACCAAGCCTTGCCGGACTCGGTAAGTCTTTCTCATTATGATCATGAATGGATTCAACCCTTGGACTATGAACATGTACCTTTCCGATGCCGAAAATGTCATGCACATGGACATATATTCAGAGATTGTCCGCTAAATGCCAAGACCAGCGCTCCTGACCTGTCCAACTCTCCAACCCAGGATGGCTTTACCAAAGTGCCAAGCCATAAACGAGCGAACAAAAAGCCCTCTACTGGGAAAAAACCTCTGCTAGACTCCGCCTCCATCCCAGCTACAAGTAACAGCTTCTAAATTTTAGCCCAAGCCTCTGATGAGCTAAACCTGAACACTAAGCCCAGCCCCTCGCCCAATGCTGCCTCATCCCACCCCCCTCCTTCGGACCCTCCTCCTAAGTCACAACCCTTCAAGGGTGTTGAGGATGCCCCGAAAGATAGCCAAAAGGAGCCTGCAGAGAAATAAAATGACATGGAAGTTGATGGAACTCCAAATCAATCTCAAGGCTTAGACATATCCACCGTAGGAAATAGTCAGGTACAACAAATGGATGAAGAACCAGAAAGTATAGATATGGAAGGACTAGACATTCTATAGTTAGAACTAGCCTGTAGAAAAAGGGACTACGATAATATCCCAGAGCATCAACTCAAAAAACTAGAAGTGGTCATTTCAAGAGCTTATCAGCAGAGACAACTAGGCATTCAGCCGGGAAGCCACTGGTATGGTGGTCTACGGACAAAAGATTTCAAAAAAAGCGGAAGAAAAACTGAACTCTAGCGAACAATAGAAGTTGGAAAAATCCTGGTGGATTCGGGCAGGGATGCAAAATTGACAAAGTACTACAAACCCTCCACCACTGTTGAATCATGAAGCTCATCTAATGGAATTTAAGGGGGCTCAATGGCCCAGGGAAACTTAGAATACTGAAAAATATGATAAAGATGGAAAATCCGCAAATATGTTTTCTTCAAGAAACCAAATGTAACAGTAGTACATTAGAAAGCATCATTTCTAAAGCATGTCCAGGTTGTCAATCGGTAGCGGTGGATGCCTCATGAGCTTCAGGAGGGATTTCTATTGCATGGAACAAGAGAGCGCTAACCCTCTCCGACTTCCATGCTTCTCACGATTTCATCCAGGTCACCTTTCATCTTCTACGCACCAACATTCATCGACACCTTTCCAATGTCTATTTCCCGGAGGACGCAAGAAATAAAATAGCTCTTCTCAACACAATAGAGGCTTTGAAATACAACAGAGTGCATCCTCTTTGGATCATAGGGGGGGATTTTAACATGATCACCAAGATGGAGGAAAAGCTGGGATGAAGAAACAGGTTGGAACAGGAAACTACCTGCTTCAAAGACTTCATCCATAACACTTCTCTAATTGACCTACAATTTTGTAATGGTAAGTATACTTGGAGCAATAGAAGAGTGGGGAAGCACCAAATCCCTTCTAAACTTGATAGATTCCTCATATCATACAACTCAGTTCACATAGGAGGAGACATAATTGCGGTGATTCTCCCCCATTCAGGCTCCGATCATTGGCCAATCTCCCTCCAGTGGCAACGGCTGTGCAATGCCACAGGGAGACCCTTTCGCTTCAAAGAATTTTGGCTCACCCACCCTGACTTCAAAGACTTCATCAGAACTACTTGGAAGGCCTTCATCCTGCCAGAGGGCACCAAAATGTTTCAGTTCCAATAGAAACTAAAAAATCTAAACTACCATTTAAAGCGCTGGAATTTTGAAACCTTCAGAAACATCTTCAAAGTGCAACAGGACTTGAATGCAGACATGGAAAATCTCCAGCAACAAGTAATCACAGGAGGTCACATGGAGGAGACCCTGGAGAAGGAGCAAAGTATCCACAAACAACTGGAAGAGAGGAGGAAGCAGGAGGAGATTTTATGGAAGCAAAAGTCCAGGATCAGATGGCTGAAAGAGGGAGAACGGAATACTAAGTTCTTTCACCGACCCACAGTACAATGAAGAATGCACAACAACATCCCCTTCCTCTAGAAGCAAGGCGGAGCACGGATAGAACAACGTGAAGAAATCGAGAAGGAATTTCTAAATCACTTCAAGGATGTTCACCAAGAGCCCAATGTAGATAGGGGATGAGCTATAGAAAGAATCATCCAAAATGTGCCAAAGCTTATAACTGAGGAACGCAACGAGCTTCTTCTTCGACCTATTCTAAATCAGGAGGTGGATATTGCCATGTCTCAACTCAAGGAGGGAAAATCTCCTGGCCCAGATGGCTTCACTACAACCTTCTTTCACACTTTTTGGGAGTTGATAAAACTTGAGGTCTGGCAAGTGGTGGAGGAATCGAGAGCTCTTCACTGGCTGTTACCATCTCTCAACTCAAATTTCATTGCTCTTATTCCAAAAGAGGAGGAATCCAATACCCCAGACAAATTTCGGCCGATTTCTCTATGCAACGTCATATATAAAGTGATCTCCAAGGTCATAACCAACAGGTTAAAACCCCTCTTACCCTTGCTCATCTCTCCTGAACAATCAGGGTATGTTGAAGGGAGACAGATATTGGATGGCATTATCCTCACGCATGAGATTATTCACTCTCTCAAGCATACAAGAGAGGCAGGTATGATTCTAAAGCTTGATCTTTCTAAGGCCTTTGATAAACTCAGCTGGACTTACATTCAGAAAATGTTAAATGCCTTTGGTTTCTCTCTTATGTGGACCCGCTGGATTATGAGTCTTATCACCTCTTCCTTCTTTTCCATTCTTGTGAATGGCTTCCCATCCCAGCCCTTCAGGCCCACTCGGGGAATCAGGTAGGGCGACCCTCTTTCCCCCTTCCTCTTCATCTTAATGGCTGAAGGCCTGGGTCGTCACATTAAGCAAACCCACCTCTCTCAACAGCTTAAAGGCCTCTCCATTCACAACACCCCTGCTATAACACATAAACAGTTTGTGGATGATAACATGCTCTTTGGCTATCCCTCTGTCCAGAAAGCCTCCCGCTTTAAATCCCTGCTCAATGACTTCTTTGAGGCCTTAGGAACCAGCATCAATAATTCCAAGTCGCAGATATCTTTCTTCCACACCTCGCCTATTGTCAAGCATACTATAGCCCGGATTCCGGGATTCCCCATTGCCACTCTGCCCTCCAAATACCTTGGAGCCCCCCTCATTGCTTCGGCCATCAAGCACTCTCCCTGGCACATTCTCATCAAGAAGCTTGAATCCCGCCTTAACCTCTGGACGTACAGAACACTTAACATGGCCAGTCGTGTGGTGCTCATAAAAGTAGTACTACAAGCTATGTTGCTTTACTTATTTTCAATCCTAGCGGCGCCAAAATGGGTTTTAAAAAGACTACGGGACCTACAGAGAGGCTTCCTTTGGGGGAACTTAGCCACAAACCAAAAATGGGCATTGGTAAAGTGGACCACTGTCTGCACGCCCAAGGAAAAAGGAGGTATTGGCTTGAGAGATCCAAATCACAATAATGCTATCATGAGTGCCAAAATTTGGTGGCAATGGCTCTCTTCCCCGGAAAAACCGTGGGCTGCCATATGGACAGCAAAATATGCCAATCACAGGCCTCAGGAGGAGCTCATAAGATTCACTCCCAATGTCAAAGGCTCTCTAATATGGAATGCCGCCAAACAACACTTCCAGTTGATTCAGCAACATAGTTTTTGGGAAGTAAGAAATGGCAGAACTGCACGATTCTGGACGGATGCCTGGAACCAAATACCAAAGCTTAGCGGCATTCCAAATATGCCTCCAAATTTCATTGGAGAGGAACAACAACAGGATAAGATCTAGAAGTATTGGGCTCAAGAACCAGGGAAAGGAGTCAGGAAATGGAAACAAGGTAACCAGCTTACCAGAAACATGGAAAATCCATCACCGAGGAACTGGAAAAGGAACTACACAAAAGGAGCATTAGATACTCAGAAGACAGAGAAATTCTGCGATGGGGTTACCAGACTAAAGGTGCATTTACCACTTCCGAGGCCTATAAAATCATGTGCACAAACCCAACCCCATCTAACCCAATCTGGAGCAAAATTTGGGGGTTCAGATCATGGCCTAAAGTCTCACTCTTTCTATGGCTGGTAGGACACCAGAGAATTCTCACCTGGGATAAACTGAGACGAAGAAACTATCATGACCCCTCCATTTGTGTTAATTGCAAATCTCAAGAGGAAACAATTCACCACCTCTTGGACGCTTGCCCCTTGGCGAATCAGTTGTGGGAAAAGGCAAGCTTCAGATGTCAAAGAAGATGCAGGCTTCCAGATGATATCACAAATACCTTAAGACATTGGCAAATGAATCCATATAAAAGTGAAATCCTCAACCATTTATGGAGCATTCTCCCTGGGCTGCATTTTGTGGAGTATCAAGGAAGGTATGTTTCGATGGTTATTTTGGTATCTTTTCATTAGAACTCAAAAGCATTTTGCATGGGAAATTTAGATAATGATAAGGATTTATAACGAAACACGAGAAATTAATGAAAAACTCTGACAATCATCATTTCTATGTGCAGGAGGGAGGAAAAACGGAAGGTGGCCATTCTAAAGGTAAAAACAAGGATGAGCTAACTACTGTCCCTTTGATGGGAGACCGAAAGCAAACCAGATCAAAACGGATCAACCCAAGAAAGGATGCGGAGATACCAGCATGGAGCAGAAAAGGAAAGAAGTGACGCAGTATTAATGATTCTGCGAATCCATCAGGATCTTAGATCCTGAGGGATCGCTATTTTATTTGTTTTCTGTATCTAGATATCTCCGCCATCTTCCTTATAAAAGGGATAGCACTGTTGGCTACAAGGGAGTTTCTTTTATGTAATTTCTTTTAAGGAAGATCAGGACTATGATCTTTATGTTCTGTTGAAGAGTTGAGTTCCTGTAATTTTATTTCATGCCTTAATACAGACTTGTTCACTCTTTTATCTTTGAGCCTGGATCTATCTTAAGCGGTGTACCCTTGGAGGCTAAGGGCCCGGCCCTCGAGGACACTTGCTCTTGTACCATTACGCGTGGTTTCTGTGTGGTTTGTTCATAGACGTAATCTGGTAATCTGCTGTGTTTTAAAGAATATTCTATTACATGCTCTGTTATGTTTAATTCATCTCATGTTCCTGAGACTTTATATTGATGTTGTCATTTTACCAATCCTTTAAGTATTAATTAATCTCTACAGGACACTGTCACTCTATTACAGAGTTCATCACGATTGTGTTTAGCATTATAACAAGTTATCTTGAAAGG
Source organism: Pinus taeda (assembly GCA_000404065.3). Taxonomy (NCBI): domain Eukaryota; kingdom Viridiplantae; phylum Streptophyta; class Pinopsida; order Pinales; family Pinaceae; genus Pinus; species Pinus taeda. The sequence continues at coordinate 266,919 of APFE030066625.1, forward strand.
TCTGTTTTCACATGATTATTGAATGTTACTCTTCTTCATCTTGAGATGAAATCGTATGCATTTATTTAGATCAATAACAGAAGTAGATTGAGTATGTTGTGTTTCTAAGATTTTGATCGGTAGTGTTGTTCCATTGTATGTGTACATCTTTAAGACTGAAGGATTGATTTTTTGATTGGAAAGATTAAATAGAATTACAGCTTGGGGAACTTGGTTACTGGTTATTCCAACTGCTATTCCATTTCTGAATTGTTGTTCCATTTATTTGTTGTTCCATTTCAATTGTTGTTCCATTTCCAGATTGCTAATTTGTTGTTTCTTAAGGACAATATCAGGCTGTAGTGAGCCCCAACATCTGCTATTTGGCTCCCAGACCTCTGATCTGCTCCTATCAGTTATGAAAGGGATGTGTTATTGCTACCAAGCCCTTGGCTGATCTGTTGTTCTATTCCATTGCTATTTCCTTTACTAGTTGTTTCATTTCTATTCATGAAGAAAGGTCTCAGGTTGTAGCGAGCCCAGCATATGCTATTTGGCTCCGAGACATATGATATGTTCTCATCAGTTATGGAAATGATGGGTTATTGCTACTGAACCTTTGGCTGATGCAATACTTGGTGTGATTTGGTCTTTTGAAGTAGTTAAGTTGTAGACTTGCATTAATTTACTTTCGTAGCTTTTAAATAGCTGTACTACAAGCATTACTCTGGCAAGTGCTAAGCCTCAGACTGAAACACTCTTTGAAATAACCAGACGTTCCCGGATTGACAGATTAATGTGAGGTAACTAGAGGTGAAAGAGACCCTTTTTATAGCTCTACATTTTGGCGTTGTTGCTGGGGAAAGAGTGTAGCCATTTGTCTTTTTCAGAGTAGTGTATGAACCTGCTAGGGAAGAATTGGGTTTTGAAAATGGAAGGCAAGAACCTACGTGCGGAGCATGTAAAAACCTTGCTCCTTTGCCCGCTTTCCTGCAGATTTGATGCTATCTGCTTAAAACTTAGTAGTTAAATTGAGTGCATGACTAAGCAGAAAAATCCGGAGAAAAATCCCAAACCGTTACCAAAGCCAAAAAAAGCTAAGGGACCGGTGACCCTTGGTCGGTCAACATTCATAGATGAAATCTATAAGAAAGCCGAATCTCAGCCTTCAGTAGGACCCAGGAAAGTTACCTCCAAGCAGCCTACTAGTTCCCTTCAGGCCTTAGGCTCACCATCTGAAGCCTTTGCTGAGGTGCATAGTCAGACTGACGAACAGGACTTTCAAGAAATTGAAAATTCTATTCCAGAACGACTGCAAGAAGGGAATCTCAGTAATCTTTGTGAAGGAGAAGGGGAAACTGGGGAGACAAGATCTCCTCCTAGGATAACTCAGCCATTGAATAGCCCAGAAAAGGGGAGTGCGGTAAAAATTATTGAAGACGCCCTATTTCATCAGATAGAAATTCCAGATAGAGGAAGTGCTATTAAAACTATTCCTGTTGAAAACATTCCTCCTCAACCTAGGAATACCCTCTTAGATATTCCAGAAGGTTATTAGCATATATTTGACCCAATGGCTCAAAATATGCCAAACACCCAGACCTCTACATTACAATACCCCATAGTGGATTCCGCAGCAAATGCTCCTATGAAAGCAATCCCCCTTCAACACATTCCTACATTTCACGGACTTAAATCAGAGGACACGGATGCATTCTTATTCGAATTTGATGTGCTATGCAGGGGATATGATTACACCACTGACCCCCAGAGACTAAAATTATTCCCCTCCACTTTGAAAGGGGAAGCTTTAAGATGGTTTATGGGATTAGGTGGTGGAGTTATAAATAACTGGGAACAAATGAAAGAATCTTTCCTAAAGAAATATCAAGATTACTGTAGGTCTAGAGAACTAAAAGACGAAATATTTCAGATGATAGCTAGACCAAATGAAACATTAGAGGAATATGTGGAATGTTTCCAGTATAATCTGCAAAGATCCCCTTATTCACTGTTGCCTTTGCCTGATAACGTGTTGAAAATAGCATTAATAAGGGGCATGAAAGAACAATGGATTGAAACAATAAACATTATGGGGAAAGGGGATATTTATCAGGAAAGTTTTGCTGACATAATTGATCTATGTATCAGGAGTTCGAGAAGCAGTACATGAATAAAACTAGTAGAACATGATCGATTTGCAAGAGAAAATAAAATTTCAACAGAAGGAGTAACGCATGTGGAAAATGGAAATTTATTTGAAAATTTTAAAACTGATATACTAGGAACACTGACTACACAATTGGACGTTTTGCAGGCTAAGCAGAAACAAATGGAGGCAGAATAGAAGTTGGCAATCTTCTGCCCCAGGTGCAGGAAGAAGCATAGCCATAAGGAGTGCCCACTAGATACAGTTCAGACATGTGCCATTTGCATAAGGGATCACTCTACAGAAAGTTGTCCCTCATTACCTGGACTGAAAGCGGTATATAAGGAAGCAGAAGAAGAACCAGAGGCAGTATATCTACTTAACCAGCGTCGTCAGTGGCAGCCGTGACAAGCTGGTATGTTTTCAGACCCAACTTCTTCTTTTCAGTATCCGTAGTACAATACTCAACAATATAATACATGGTAAAGTCAGTTTCAACCCCCATTTCCAAACTAGTCATCACAGTCATACCCTTCTGCAAACTTGTGGCTAAATCAGACAAGCCAATCTGGCTAGTCGAATCCTCCTTATCCCCCACCATACTGGCAAAACCACCCATACCCACCACAATGGACTCCCCCCACTTCACAAGGTTCAGTCTGGCAGACTAACTGGAAGAGACCGACATAGCAGCCAGTAGGAAATATTCCTTTCCCTCAACCTACACTGCCAGCTTTACAGCAAAACCCCCAGTCTAATCTCGGATCCCAACTCCCAGCCCATCCCAATCCCAATCCAAATAACAGACTGGTCCAAGCACTCAAAATTTTAGAAACACCAGAAGAAGGACCCGATCTGAGGGAGTGCAATGATCTGTAGCAAAGATCTTGGCGTATTATTCAAACAGAGGGAAATAAAACAGTTCAGATTGAAGACCAGTTACCTAGAGAACATCTGTCATAGGAAAAGGATGTAAATGGACAACAAACTCAGAATCAAGCAACTATATCCTCTCCCCCGTTCCCAGAAAATTTAGTCATACCTCGACCTATATAGCAACCTAATTTCGACATTCTTGGAGAATTACAAAATTTGTACATAAAAATTCAATTCCTTCAGGCCATTCAAGACATCCTGATATATGCTAGAACTATTAAGGAATTGTGCATAAAAAGACCGAGAAGGAATGTAATAGATAATCCAAGAGTTCAAGTAGTCGGTACTTTATCTGACTTATTATCAGGAAATGAAACACCTATTAAGTATGAGGATCCAGGAAACCCAATAGTAACTGTTCAAATTCATGGCCAAACCTTAACGAATGCCTTAGTTGATCTTGGAGCTACAATCAATATATTGACCACTGCCACTTGCAAAAAGTTAGGAATTACATCTACAGAACCCACTTCAACTCTGCTGGAATTGGCTGATCGATCTGTGGTTAGGCTAGAAGGCATACTGCATTATGTCATGGTCTCGGTTGATTCTGGGAATACCCAACTGATTTTCTGATAATAAACCCAAAAACCCGACTAGATGGACATCCATTGATCTTAGGAAGACCTTGGCTCGCTACCGCTGATGCCTATATCGGCTGTCGGCAAGGAAACATGATCATAACCAAGGGGCCGGATATCAAGAATTTAGTACTATATCCCCCAACGCAGCCAAGCATCACAATAGTTAAAACTAATAGGCACCATGTATCATATCTTACTGACAACATTAGATCTCCATTATCTATACAAGAAGCACTAGAGTTCAAAGACCAAACAGAAGATGATGCCATCAACAACTTTATTAGTCAAACTGAACTCACATCTCGTACCCAGTGTCATATGATAAAAGCAGCATTTGATAACGAAATAGAGGAGGAACCTCTGAAAGATGTGCATGACCACACAATCCCTGTCACTTCAGTTGCACATAGTAAAATAGTGGAAATCGAACCTGGGAAGACCTTAAACATTAACGCCGACCTTACACCAGAACAAGAAACAAAACTCATCCAGATTTTAACAAAATATAAAGATGCATTTGCATGGGATTACCCTGATATGAAAGGAATTGATCCTCAATTGTGTACACACCACATCTACATAGAAAATGATGCAAAACCTGTTAGAAAACCTCAGAGAAGACTAAATCCTCATCTAAAAGAAGTAGTAAAAGCTGAGCTCCAAAAACTTTTAGATGTTAACTTCATCTACCCTATCTCTGATAGTAAATGGGTCTCCCCGCTTGTGGTGGTATCGAAAAAGAATGGGAAGTGGAGAATCTGCGTGGACTACAGAGAACTAAATAAGGCAATGCAGAAAGATCACTTTTCTCTCCCATTCATCGATCAAGTATTGGACACATTGGCAGGGAAGAAATTCTTTTCTTTTCTCGACAGCTTCAGTGGGTATAGCCAAATACAGATTGCCCCTGAAGATCAGGACAAAACTACTTTTACTTGTCCTTGGGGAACATTCGCCTGCCGAGTTTTACCTTTTGGTTTATGTAATGCCCCTGCCACATTCCAAAGGGCTATCCTTAGCATTTTTGCAAATCTAATAAATGAAGGACTGGAAGTATATATGGATGACTTTACTCCATACGGAGAGGAGTTTGATCTAGCATTGGAAACACTAGAAAAAGTCCTATAACGCTACATAGCTACCAGGCCTTGTCTAAGCCATGAAAAATGATACATGATGATGACAGAAGGACTTATTTTAGGACACTATATTTCAGCAGCCAGCATTCAGGTAGACTCGGCCAAAATCCAAATACTTTTGCTTATTCCTACTCCTACTACTCAAACAGAGGTACGTAGCTTTCTTGGATTTTCTGGTTATTACAGAAGATTTATAGAACATTATTCACGTATTGTTGCACCATTGTATGCACTAACTGGTAATATTGATTTCCTTTGGACACAGAAATGTGAACGTGCTTTCAATGACCTGAAAAAGCTCGTATCTACAGCCCCAGTCCTTCGGGGATCAAATTGGGATTTGCCATTCCAGATATCATCTGATGCCTCAGATACAGCCATTGGAGCGGTCCTTGGCTAGGAGGAGGATAGAAAACCATATGAAATTTATTACATTAGAAAAAATCTATCCCCTTCTGAATTAAATTATACTATCACTGAAAAGGAATTTCTAGCTGTTGTACATGCTATCAATAAATTCAGACATTACATCACTGGATATCCCATTATCTTGTACACAGATCATTCTCCTATAAAATATTTAGCAAATAAGCCTGTCACAAATGGCAGAATAACCAGATGGCTGATTTTATTGGAGGAGTTTGACATTACAATCAAGGATAGACCCGACAAAGAAAACCAGGTAGCTGATTTCCTCTCAAGAATGCCAAAGCCAATCAATGCAGCAGCAGTTGAAGATCAGTTTTTGGATGAGCATCTCTTTGTTGTTGTTGTTCAAACACCCTGGTATGCTGATGTCGCCAATTACCTAGTAGTAGGTAAGTTACCAAAGCATCTAACCCCTAATGAGCGGAAACAGATTGTCCAGCGAAGTACTAGATTTTCTTAGATTGGGGGCTATTTGTTTCACACAGGGGAAGACATGCAAATCAGGAGATGCGTTCGACAAGATGAAATTTTTGATATATTGAAAGCATGCCATGACAAACCATGTGGTGGACATTTTGCTGATCGCAGGACTGCACATAAAGTATTACATACAGTGTATTATTGGCCCACAATTTTTAAAGATGCAAAGAAACTTGTCCAAGCATGTGATAGTTTCCAGAGAGCGAGGCGCCCTAGTCACTCAGATGAGATGCCTTTTAAACCACAGTTAGTCATCAAACCATTTGAGCGATGGGCCCTTGATTTTGTGGGGCCAATCAACCCACCATCAAACCAAAAAACATACATTCTAGTGGCAACATAATATGTCACCAAGTGGGTTGAAGCGGAAGCCTTGCCCAGAGCTACAGAAGAATCTGTTATACAGTTCCTGCTCCATCTATTTGTGCGCTATGGCCTCCCTAGAGAAATAATCACAGATGGAGGGCCATAGTTTGCCGGGAAAAAAATAGCGGCAACACTCAACAATTATCATGTTCAGCATAAAATGACCACCCCATATCACCCACAGGAAAATGGGAAAGTAGAAAGTAGCAACATGATAATAGAAACGATTCTAACTAAAACAGTTGCATCACATAGACACGATTGGGCTGCCAGACTACCAATGCATTGTGGGCTTATAGAAAAACATGGAGAAGCACCACTCGCCACTCACCTTACCAGCTAATGTTCGGAAAGCAACCTATCTTTCCTATAGAATTTGAAATCCAGACATTACGAACAACACAAGAAATTGGGTTAGACTTAACCGAGGCACAAACTAATTGATTGCAACAGATTAATGAGCTGGATGAAATTAGGCTCTCTACACTTCAACACACTGCCCTGATACAACAGCAGAGAGCCAAATGGCATGATGCTCTCATCAAAAACAGAGTCTTCCATGAAGGAGACTGAGCTCTTTTATATGACTCTAGATTTCAGGACTTCCCTGGGAAACTCTAGACTCGTTGGCTGGGACCATATGAAATTCAGAAAGTACATGACAATGGTACCCTCATACTGATTACTATTGATGGTTCTGGGTATACCTTTAAGGCAAACAGCCATCGAATCCGTCTTTATCACAAACCACTTACTCGGGAGTCCTTCTGCCAACAACTACGCCAAGATTCATATATGGAGATCTTATGGGAGGAAGACAAGTCTCCTCCACTTGTAACTCACTAAGAAGTTTACTTTTCTTTACAATTTGTATATAACTGCTTGAATTATTTTTGTACATATTTTTTTACAACATGTTTTTATTTTTGCTGTTCCTTTTCCAAAAGGAACAACGCTTTTTTTTATTTTTGCCGTTCCTTTTCCAAAAGGAACAACACTTGTGATTTTTGCTGTTCCTTTTCCAAAAGGAACAACACCTTTTTGACTTTTGTTGTTCCTTTTCCAAAAGGAACAACACTTGTGATTTTTGCTGTTCCTTTTCCAAAAGGAACAACACTTTTGATTTTTGCTGTTCCTTTCCAAAAGGAACAACACTTTTGATTTTTGTTGTTCCTTTTCCAAAAGGAACAACACTTTTGATTTTTGCTGTTCCTTTTCCAAAAGGAACAACACTTATGATTTTTGTTGTTCCCTTTCCAAAAGGAACAACACTTGAGTGTTTTTGTTGTTCCTTTCTAAAAAAGAACAACACTTGTGTGTTTTTGCTGTCTCCGAAAGAAACAACACTGTTTGATTTATGTCGGTCTTCTTCCAAAGGAGCGACACTTGTTTGATTTTGCTGAACAACACCGTTGATTTCCACTGTTCCTTTCTCCAAACAAACAGTTGTTGTTGTGCCCTTCCTTGAAAAAGCACTACTCATATGATTTAGAACAGCTTGTTCCTTCTTAAGGATGCTTAGTATTAATGTTCTTTCGAGTCTTTTGGAATACATCTATCCACTTATGTGATGGAAACAAAAGCACAGTATACGGAAATCGCTAAATCATAAATCGCTATCCTTATATGTAACTGCCCTGAATTGGCGAAAGGACACAGGGAAAAGATATGCTTATTTATTACCTTTTGTTGCCATTGTTTTACTAACTCCGTTATGATTGGTTATCTCTATCATGCTGATCCCTTTTTACCCACTTTGATTATCATTCGGCAATAAGATCAAAGGGTCTATACCTTCCTATTGGGATATTAATACTTCTTCCACCATTCCTACTCTTAAGGAGTGTTGAACCACCCTTTGTGTATAAACAGGAAAGACTCTCTATTAAAAGCAAGAAAAAAGAAGCAAGCAAAGCGGTTTTTTAATTATTTTTTTTGTGAAATTGCATGATAGGGAGTCTCATTACGAAATGGCCTACCATGATCATCAGGATGGAAGCGAAGTGGCATTCCCACCAGGGCAACCACACCTGGGAAATGGTCCAAAAGGTATATCAAAATAAATAACCCTTGGAACAGGAGGTCTCACCACGAGCCGGCCTGCCCACTATTCGCTCCTTCCTCGTGAATGGCACTATGACTAACTGGTTACCAAGCCTGCATAGTGGCCTACAGTTTTGACATTATATAACACTTCCTCGCATACACAAAAGACTATGGTTCCTAGGGTGAAATAAACAACTCTGCCAAGGTTATGGACACCTGTCGGTAGCAGAGCTCTATTAATGGTATTGAAGTTGTAACCTTTACACCAATGGGTAAGGAGATTATATCCTCTTGTTTCTTATAACATGATAATTAATTTAATTACCCAACCATATAGTGCATGACTATCTATTACTGCCAATCATTACGGAGCTAGTGACAGTGACCGCATGAGACTCGCTAATTATGGCAAATGTCTTATCCCCGAACTTCCATCAACTCACCGCAGTTGCTTACGTATTAAAAGCGATCTAACTTTCTACCTCGATTTCAGTAATAGGCTGTTTTGCAGACATGGCATATTTTCATAAGCTGTTCCATAAAGGCCTTGCAGCAGAGCAGACGCTGCTCCTTTATTTGACGGCTGGGATAGCCTATCACATTGCGGGGGGGGAGGTAACCTCATCATTCCCCAGAGTACGTGTCAGTCCGTTATTCGAGAAGATTTTGTACTCAAGCACAACACGGCTCAACGGTATGATCATTTTCCATTTTTGTTTTCTTCTGCATGAGTTGATGTTCGAAGCTATTTCCATTGCATACGCCATTGCATTTGAATTTGAATGAGAAATACACCACCAGTTTCTCCGCGTTTCAATGAACAGTTGTTGTTCCTTTGAAAATTTGCAAGTGAAGCTATGGGAGGAAGGTCAGTCCGCCGAGAACCAAAAACATTAATTGTTTTGGCTGCAGCCCGAAGAATCCTGAAGAAAGCAGGATGGTTGACCTATCTCAACTGCCTGAAGGATTCTAATGAACTGTAGCGAAGGAATTTTTATAAAACCTACAGGAAGAATACTCCACAGTAAGAGGAAGGCGAATAGCAGTCACTAACGACATAATAGCAAGAGTCACAGGACTACCAGCCATGGGACTAGTATGGACAATAAAGAAGGAAAGGTTGCAGAAGATTGCAGAAATCTTTCAGGACGAGGGCCAGAGTTTGACAGTCCGAGGAAAGGGGGTGCTACCAGCAACACTAGGAGAACCATGGGTAGAATTGGTGAAAATTATCCAGAGCTACATTACTTGCGAGGGCAGAAAAGACGTGGTAAGACCACGACATCTGAAAATCCTAGCTGTCTTAAAACAAAAATGTTCTGTGAATTTACCTACATTGCTAAATTCGCTATTGCATGATGTGACACGAAGTATGAAAAAGGCACAACACGTAGAATCTGTGGTTAGCCACCACGGATTAATTCGCTTGATAGTGAATCATAGTCTCACCCAGAAGTAGAGCAGCTGGGAAGAACTGATTGATATTATCAATAAAGGGATGGCCACATCTGGACGCCAGGAAAAACGAAAACGAATTGATAGCACACCCCGAAGTTCAGAGAAACAAAATCAGGATGCTTGCACATAAGTGCAAGCTGAAAAACAAGCTGAGAAACAAGCTGAAAAGCAACCTGAAAAACGACCCGGAAAGCGGAAGCATGACGCTGGTACATTTGAACAACCAGAAAAACGTAGAAAGTCGGCGAGGCTCGCAGGGTTACAAGAAGAGCTGAAGAAACCCCGGGCTCGCACGAGCCAAGCAATAGAGATCATAGATGAGAAGTCTGCGGAGACAGAAACAGAGGAAGAAAGGAACGAGGATGAAGAATAGTCAGCAGAAACAGAAACGGAAGAAGAAGACGTCGAGGGAGAAGAGTAGTCTGTAGAGGCAGAAGCAGGAGAAGAAGAAGAAAAGGCAGAGCAATTTGCAGGAGGAGAAGAAGAATAGGATGAGAAGACTGAAGAAGAAGGAGACGAGAAAAAATAAGTTGAGCAGCCCGAGCAGGAGGAAAGAATGGAACAACAGGGAGGAAGCCCAATACAGGACCCATTAGGGGAAGATGAATTGGCCAACATTTTGGCCAATATGGGTGAATATGGCCAATCCTGAGTCCATCCAACCTCCAGGCTGTAGAAGAAACCCAGGAGAAAGACGCATCTGAGGAAGTGCATATAGAAGAAGTAGAAGTAGAAAATTTGCCCGTTCATGATGAGAAAGTAACAGAAAATGTCGAGCAGGAACAGCCCGTTCCTAGTCAAAAGGCACCAGAGGAAAGTCCGAAGGAAATAAGGGCAGAAGAGGAATTGGCCCAAGAAACAACAGAGCCAAGAAAGGTTCTTACTCTGGAATATCCACCTCAAGAAGAAAATCAGGAAATTAGCCACAGTCCAACCGACAACAAACAGTCTGCTGTTCTTTCTGAGAAGTTGATGGAAATAAGGGAATTACAAAAGGAAAAGGGGACATTGTTAAACGTAATAGTCAGGCTTCGCCAGCAGATTAGGCTTCTAAAAGCAAGGCAAAGGGGGGAAGGGACCTCAAGAAGAAAAGGTTCGGCCACACCAATAAGACCTCGTAAGAACAGGAGGCGGAGGACCAGAAGTCGTCCCACTACTCAAAACCCTGACAGAAGCCAAACCGCTGTTCCTAATGAAGCAGAAAGACAATCTGTTGTTCCAATTGAAACAGAAGAACGAACTGTTGTTCCATTTGAAAAGGAACAGCAATGGGCTGGAGTTCGTGTTAAAATTGAAAAACATGATAAGATGGTTCAGACAGAGGCACCACCTTCGGGAGTAATAAGGGTTATGAATTCAAAGCAGCGTAATAAGAAAGTCCAAGTAAAGCTCCTGGCCTCCACGGATGCATGGAAAAAGGACCCAAAAACAAGAACCCTTCACCATCATTTGAAGCAGGCCCAGCAAGAAGCAGAAAAGCTCAGGGAGCAAATGGTCCCCCATGAAAAATATGAGGAATTACAGCAGCAGTTAAGGAACGTCAACCTGTCTGAAAGCCAAGCCTTCGAAGGATGGTGAAAGGAATAAGAGAAAGTTGCCAAGGTAACCCGTAGATTAGATGTAGTTATTAAACAGATGGATACCTTGTGTGCTCTATACAATGATGTCCTAGCATGTAGAGCCCCTGCCAAAAACTATGCCCTATTTCTAATGGAAAGGTACTTACAATTGAAAATTAAGGCTGTAAAGGCAGGTGCGCCCATAGAAATTAACACTATAAATGATTTTATAAATTGTTGTAAACATTATGGGGTAAAAGTGCAAAGGTTATTGTGTGAATTTTACCTGCATAACCTTGTACTAGAACAAGAGACCGAGCTGAACCATGGCCCTTTTGTTGGGGATATTCAATTACGAGAATTTATTTCATTTGCAGTCAGTCAAATTAAATGGCTTAAAGCCTACAATGCATTTCAGAGGCAAGAAAACGGATTAGATCTATGGGTAAGAGCTGAGCCTAGAGACACAAAACAGTTATGGAGAAGTCATAGAAATCTCATGAGGGCTCCAGGAGTGATTGAAACATTAGGACTCATGCATGAAGCAATCATTCGGTAAGGGCTTGAATTATTTTTTTCTATTAAAGACCCTGTCGTTGAAGTAGCTAAATTTCGATATCGAGTATCTAATTTGAACATTCAGCACAGAGAGCCATTTAAGTATGAAAATTTTAAGATTGCTGCTAACCGATTCCCCCTCTATGGCGAACTTGTTTTGAGGGCAGGGCCATCCTGGTTAGGATATAGGTTTCGGAGTCCAATCATTTGGCATCCTGCACCTAGATACCAAGCCCTGTATGAGATACCCGAGGGCCAGACAAGCCATTTCTTTGATCATCTAGTTTCGCATCATGGGTATAGGCCCCCACACGAGATTCCATCTCCAGCCTACTCCCTCACTGCTCTGTAAGTCAACTACAATGTTTTCATGAGGCCATGAAAAAGGGTAAGCTGGGGGGTGTGTGGAGTATCAAGGAAGGTATGTTTCGATGGTTATTTTGGTATCTTTTCATTAGAACTCAAAAGCCTTTTGCATGGGAGATTTAGATAATGATAAGGATTTATAACGAAACACGAGAAATTAATGAAAAACTCTAACAATCATCATTTCTATGTGCAGGAGGGAGGAAAAACGGAAGGTGGCCATTCTAAAGGTAAAAACAAGGATGAGGTAACTGCTATCCCTTTGACGGGAGACCAGAAGAAAACCAGAACAAAACGGATTAACCCAGGAAAGGAGGCAGAGATACCAACATGGAGCAGAAAAGGAAAGAAGTGACGCAGTATTAATGATTCTGCGAATCCATCAGGATCTTAGATCCTGAGGGATCACTATTTTATCTATTTTATGTATCTAGATATCTCCGCCATCTTCCTTATAAAATGGATAGCACTGTTGGCTACAAGGGAGGTTCTTTATTGTAATTTCTTTTAAGGAAGATCAGGACTATGATCTTTATGTTCTGTTGAAAACTTGAGTTCCTGTAATTTTATTTCATGCCTTAATATAGACTTGTTCACTCTTTTATCTTTGAGCCTGGATCTATTTTAAGCGGTGTACCCCTAGAGGCTAAGGGCCCGGCCCTGGAGGACACTTTCTCTTGTACCATTACGCGTGGTTTCTGTGTGGTTTGTTCATAGACGTAATCTGGTAATCTGCTGTGTTTTAAAGAATATTCTATTACATGCTCTGTTATGTTTAATTCGTCTCATGTTCCTGAGACTTTATATTGATGCTGTGTCATTTTACCAATCCTTTAAGTATTGATTAATCTCTACAGGACACTGTCACTCTATTACAGAGTTCATCACGATTGTGTTTAGCATTATAACAAGTTATCTTGAAAGGTTTGTTTTCACATGATTATTGAATGTTATTGTTCTTCATCTTGAGATGCAATCATATGCATTTATTTAGATCAATAACAGAAGCAGATTGAGTATGTTGTGTTTCTAAGATTTGGATCGGTAGTGTTGTTCCATTGTATGTGTACATCTTTAAGACTGAAGGATTGATGTTTTTATTGGAAAGATTAAGTAGAATTACAGCTTGGGGAACTTGGTTACTGGTTATTCCAACTGTTGTTCCATTTATGAATTGCTGTTCCATTTTATTTGTTGTTCCATTTCAATTACTGTTCCATTTCTAGATTGCTAATTTGCTGTTTCTTAAGGACAGTCTCAGGCTGTAGTGAGCCCCAACATCTGCTATTCGGCTCTCAGACCTCTGATCTGCTCCCATCAGCTATGAAAGGGATGTGTTATTGCTACCAAGCCCTTGGCTGATGTGCTGTTCTATTCCATTGCTATTTCCTTTACTAGCTGTTTCATTTCTATTCATGAAGAAAGGTCTCAGGCTGTAGTGAGCCCAGCATCTGCTGTTTGGCTCCCAGACCTCTGATCTGTTCTCATCAGTTATGGAAAGGATGGTTTATTGCTACCGAACCTTTGGCTAATGCAATACTTGGTGTGATTTGGTCTTTTGAAGTAGTTAAGTTGTAGACTTGCATTAATTTAGTTTCGTAGCTTTTAAATAGTTGTACTACAAGCATTACTCTGGCAAGTGCTAAGCCTCAGACTGAGACACTCTTTGAAATAACCAGATGTTCTCGGATTGATATATTAATGTGAGCTAACTAGAGGTGAAAGAGACCCTTTTTATAGCTCTACACTCTTATGGAACATATGGAAAGAAAGGAACAAGCGAATATTTAAAGATCAGCATTCCCTGGTTGAAATTATCGGGAGCAAGGTATGTGTGAATCTAGAAGAGACTCTGGTGCTCTGATCTTGGACTATGGAAGACCTTCCAACACTAGACAATCCCTTCAGAGACTCCACAACAAAATCCCTTCTAAAAGCAGTAGCACCAAAAAGGTCTCTTGGACTGCCCCTCCAAAGCACTCCTTCAAGCTCAACTTTGATGGAGCCTCAAAAGGCAATCCTAGGATTGTAGGATTTGGCGGAATTTTCTGAAATCATATTGGCATGCCTCTTCAGATCTACTATGGAAATATTGGATGGGACACCAACAACTCGACTGAGTTAGAAGGTTTATGGCAAGGTCTCATTCTTTCAAGGCATCACAACTTCCATCCCGTGGAGGTGGAAGGAGATTCTTAGATCCTAATCAACATGGCCAAACACCTCCTAAATGGCTCTCAAGCAAAGAAAATAGCCACTAGTTGGAGGCTTGAAGAAAGATTGGAAGCCATGGAGCAAGAGCTACTTAGTAACAGGGCCATCACCTTCAACCACATAAGAAGGGAAGGCAACAAGGTAGTTGACTTTATGGCCAATATCGGTGTGGAAAATGAGTATACTCTACAAGCAGGAACTCTAGACATTTTAAAGAATCATGAATAGGCTCAGGAATGTAATCACCTAGCCGAAAATGATACCACCCCCCGGGATGCAGGTGCTGAGCGGCGATAGTAAAGTGATGGGACGGGTGTGCAAGGGAGGCCACCTGCCCGCCATGCTTAGAGGTGATCTATACACTGGAGGAGAGGGACATTCCTGACGGCGTTGGTTAAGATACATAGGATGGCAGCAGAGGAGCATTTACGCTCCATCCATTTTCGACTGCGCAACAGGGCTTGGCTCCTCGGCCACCATGAAGACCATATTAATGGCGGGTGTGCTTCGAGGCAAGGGTGGTGGCAATATTAATGGTGGCAGCACAGGCATTACCATGTTCATACAGGTTTGGTTTTGGGTTCTTCTGCAGCCTCTGGTGTTTTTGAGTTTAAGCCCTGGTTTTAACTCTCAGCATGTTTTCAATTCTCTCAGCTTTATGCATCCCAATTCGGCTTTGCCTAGCTCTGTTAATATGGTTAGGCCTCGGTAGCGAATGCTTAGACGTTGAGGCTCCAACCGAGGAGGGTCCTCGTGCCCTTCAGTCGAGGCAGAGACCTTTCCTCACTGCCACTGCCACTGCCATTTCCCTCATGCGGGAGGTGCTAGCTTTCTTAGGTAGAGCCAACACCTAGAAGCCAGCTCTCCTGGGTCTTTGTCCTCACCTTTTTTCGGTTCAACAATCTTCACCTTCAATAGCCCTTTGAATTTCCCTCAGATCAACGCCCATGTCTCGATGCTATTCATAGATAAAGCCCAAGATGAGGGCGAAACCAGTGCACAACAGGAGTTTACCTCACTAGTCAATGTCGCGAAGGCTATGGAGACGCCCTCTGCAGATCCGGGGAAGGCAATGAAAAAACCACACATTTAGAAGGAGGATGTCCAGACAGAGCCCGACATGACTGCTGCGGAGGAGGTCCAAGCTCATGATACGAAGGAATATGGTTGGTGCAGGATTGTGGAGGAGGTTCTGGAGGATTAATTGTTGCTCTGTCTCAAGTCACACTGCTCCGAAGGGATTTCACTTATTCTTTTTGGCTTTGTCTTCGTGTCAAAATGTTTGTGTTAGTGTGTCCTTGTGGCATTGTGCCAATGCTGCTGTTCAAGGCTGGTCTTTTTAACATCTGGATGGATACTCCGTGTCAAAATCTCTGAATTCCCCTGCGCAGGATCATTCTTCTGTTTGCTCTCGCCCCTGTGTGGTAATGACTAGTGGTCAGGCTCGCCCTCTTCTTTTGTGACAGCTGCTATTCCATCCTGCCATTTCTTCCAGGCAATTGGATCTTCAAGATAGTTTGAGTGTATTTGTACTCTCCTTTTTTATATAATAGGATAGTTTTACCGAAAAAAAAAAAAAAACAATAGTTGTGTTTATTGCCAGCATTAGTTATATTTGCACCAGATGTTGCAAAAGAAACGCCTTAAGACATAAATGTAAATGGTCATTGAAAATAAGAATTAATAAAGGCCTGTTTTGCAACATTCACAACAAGGACCTACATTCCAATAATCTATAGAATAAGTAGTTATGCACACACCTTTGAAATGATCAAAAAAGATTCTTCAACCTCTATAATAGCAAGTGATTCTCTAGAATCTAAAGTGGTTTCCAAGTTCCCCAAGTATATGGATAAGGTACTCTAACAGAACCACCACCATCAACCTATCAAGAAGACATCATTCCCAACAAAAATCTGTATTCCACAAACAAAATAAAGGCAAAGAGATATTGAACAAAATTGAGATTGTGAGTCAAGGACTACACACTCAACTTGGTGTGATCAAAAGAGATTCCCCTAGAACCTATAGGGTTACCAAGTTCTCTATACACTTATAAGTTGCCTCAACAACGCCACCACCAACATTTCTGCTAAATAATGGAATTGTAGATAAAGGAAGAAATCAATATTTAAGAAGATAATAATTTAATCAAGACAATAAAGAAAAACACTATAAAAGCTAATATTCCTACATTTCACTAAATAATGGAATTGTAGATAAAAGAAGAAATCAATATTTAAGAAGATAATAATGTAATCAAGCCAATAAAGAAAAACTCTATAAAAGTTCATATTCCTACGTCAGATTCCAATGTCCTTATCATAGTGGATAAAGGTTTCGTGCATAGAGCATTCCATATCATCCAACATGTAATCATTAACACACTTCATAATATTATGGAAACCTAATTTATCACACATGTGACCAGTGATCTTAGGCAATTCCAAACTACCTAATTGAATATAGTCATCACTATTTTTAAAATCTCTTTTTAGCACAACACCAATAATGATGCACAACCCAAGAAGATAATTGTGCTTTCCATAACAAAATTACAACATTAAACAATTTTACTGCTCTTGAACTATGTGCTCTATTGATCAAAATGACATCATTCAACAATGCGCTACTCTTCAACCTCACCTGCATATGCAAGGAATGATGGATCAAATGTTTCACCCCATAAATTTACCTAACTATTATTATTACATAAATCAGACAACCGAAACCTTGAACGCCGCAAAATATAAATTTACTGGGTTATTAATATTAGAAATCACATGCCCCGGATGCGGGTGCCAGCTAGTCCAAGGCGGTTGATGGGACAGGGGTCTCATGGAGGCCACACGCCGACCATGCGCCATGTTGACTTGCGAAGCGGTGGAGCAGGTCGATCCCGGAAGGTGGCTTTAATAGCCACAGGACGGCATCCTGGATGCATTAACGCCCCGGCCTCACTTGACTGCACTGTTCAGTTCGGCTCTGCTATGGATTTGATAGCCACCTTAATGGCGGATGACCTCTGAGGAAGAGCAGGGAGCTCTATAAACAGAGGCCCCCTCTGCATCCCTGTCCACACTTGGCCTGAATCCTGGTTAATTCAGTTGATGGACCTGGTTAATTCGGCCTCTGCCCTGTTCTGTTATTGCCCAGGCCTGCTCGTCCAGGTTGGTTACTCTCTGCATTACCCTGCTAACATGGTTCGAGAGCGTCATATGGATCTGGTCCTCTGTTTAGTGGCTAGCAAGAATTTTGATTAGGTTCTCCCCTGCGTGGGAATTTTTTGGGTCTCAAACGCATGCAACAGGCAGTATTTCTCCTGGCTACACCTGGTTGATCCACTGCTGCTCTGTCTCAGGTCACGCTGCTCCGAAGGGATTTTGCTTATTCTTTTTGGCTTTGTCTTCGTGTCAAAATGTTTGTGTTAGTGTGTCCTTGTGGCATTGTGCCAACGCTGCTGTTCAAGGCTGGTTTTTTTAACATTTGGATGGATACTCCGTGTCAAAATATTTGAATTCCCCTGCGCGGGATCGTTCTTCTGTTTGCTCTCGCCCCTGTGTGGGAATGACTAGTGGTCAGGCTCACCCTCTTCTTTTTTGATAGCTGCTATTCCATGCTGCCATTTCTTCCAGGCAACTGGATCTTCAAGACAGTTTGAATGTATTTGTACTCTGCTTTTGTATATAATAGGATAGTTTTACCAAAAAAAAAAAAAAAAACAATAGTTGCGTTTATTGCCAGCGTTAGTTATATTTGCACGAGATGTTGCAAAAAAAACGCCTTAAGACATAAATGTAAATGGTCATTGAAAATAAGAATTAATAAAGGCCTGTTTTGCAACATTCGCAACAAGGACCTACATTCCAATAATCTATAGAATAATTAGTTATGCGCACACCTTTGAAATGATTAGAAAAGATTCTTCAACCTCTATAATAGCAAGTGATTCCCTAGAATCTAAAGTGGTTTCCAAGTTCCCCAAGTATATGGATAAGGTACTTTAAAAGAACCACCACCATCAACCTATCAAGAAGACATCGTTCCCAACAAAAATCTGTATTCCACAAACAAAATAAAGGCAAAGAGATATTTAAAAAAATTGAGATTGTGAGTCAAGGACTACACACTCAACTTGGTGTGATCAAAAGAGATTCCCCTAGAACCTATAGGGTTACCAAGTTCTCTATGCACTTATAAGTTGCCTCAACAACGCCACCACCAACATTTCTGCTAAATAATGGAATTGTAGATAAAGGAAGAAAACAATATTTAAGAAGATAATAATTTAATCAAGCCAATAAAGAAAAACACTATAAAAGCTAATATTCCTACATTTCACTAAATAATGGAATTGTAGATAAAAGAAGAAATCAATATTTAAGAAGATAATAATGTAATCAAGCCAATAAAGAAAAACTCTATAAAAGTTCATATTCCTACGTTAGATTCCAATGTCCTTATCATAGTGGATAAAGGTTTCGTGCATAGAGCATTCCATATCATCCAACATGTAATCATTAGCACACTTCATAATATTATGGAAACCTAATTTATCACACATGTGACCAGTGATCTTAGGCAATTCCAAACTACCTAATTGAATATAGTCATCACTATTTTTAAAATATCTTTTTAGCACAAAACCAATAATGATGCACAACCCAAGAAGATAATTGTGCTTTCCATAACAAAATTACAACATTAAACAATTTTACTGCTCTTGAACTATGTGCTCTATTGATCAAAATGACATCAATCAACAATGCGCTACTCTTCAACCTCACCTGCATATCCAAGGAATGATGGATCAAATGTTTCACCCCATAAATTTACCTAACTATTATTATTACATAAATCAGACAACCGAAACCTTGAATGCCGCAAAATATAAATTTACTGGGTTATTAATATTAGAAATCACATGCCCCGGATGCGGGTGCCAGCTAGTCCAAGGCGGTTGATGGGACAGGGGTCTCATGGAGGCCACACGCCGACCATGTGCCAGGTTGACTTGGGAAGCGGTGGAGCAGGTCGATCCCGGAAGGTGGCTTTAATAGCCACAGGACGGCAGCCTGGATGCATTAACGCCTCGGCCTCACTTGACTGCACTGTTCAGTTCGGCTCTGCTATGGATTTGATAGCCACCTTAATGGCGGACGACCTCTGAGGAAGAGCAGGGAGCTCTATAAACAGAGGCCCCCTCTGCATCCCTGTCCACACTTGGCCTGAATCCTGGTTAATTCAGTTGCTGGACCTGGTTAATTCGGGCTCTGCCCTGTTCTGTTATTGCCCAGGCCTGCTCGTCCAGGTTGGTTACTCTCTGCATTACCCTGCTAACATGGTTCGAGAGCGTCAGAGGTTGTTGAGTCGTCGTGGCACCAGCAGAGGCGGGACCTCGCGACGCCCGGCTGATGAGGAGACCTGTCCACCTTGCCACTGCCCTCATTGTCACTGTTTTTGCCATTTCCCTAGCTCTGTAGCCGCCAATCCTATCCGGCCTATCCAATTCATGGAGGCAAGCTCCCCTGGGACCTCGTCTACTCCCTTCTTTGGCTCCGCTATCTTCTCCTTTGAAAGTCACCTGAACCACCCGCGCATAAACGGCCACATCTCCGTTCTATTCATCGATGAACCTGTGGACGATGGCAGCTCCAGTGCTCTGCCTGAGTTCGCTCCTCCGAGGGACGAGGCCCAAGAAGCTAATTTGGCCTAGGTAGACAAAGGGCAAGCTGCAGAATTTCCGAATCCGCAGAGGGAAAGCAGCCAGCGTCAACCTGTAGCGGTCATGGAAACTGAAGCCACGGTGCAGGACGAGGATTATTACAGACCTTGTCCAATCGTGGAGGAGGAGCCGGAGGAATAGCTCGCCGCATCGATTCAGGTTTTGCTGTTTGGTTCTAGTTTTGGTTCATGGTCTCTTCGGTCAGGTCTCTCTGTCCACTTGTCTCTGGTTGTCTACATGCCATCCTGTCTATTCATGTCATTTTGTCTCAGAGGTATTCTGCCAACGCTGAGCAGAATAGTTGGTTATTTTGGGGCTTGGTCCTCTGTTCTGGGACTGCGCAAGAAGGTCAGTTTGGCTCTCCCCTGCGTGGGAATTTTTTTGGGTCATATGGATCTGGTCCTCTGTTTGGTGGCTGGTAAGAATGTCGATTAGGTTCTCCCCTGCGTGGGAATTTTTTGGGTCTCAAACGCATGCAACAGGCAGTCTTTCTCCTAGCTACACCTGGTTGATCCACTGCTGCTCTGTCTCAGGTCACGCTGCTCCGAAGGGATTTTGCTTATTCTTTTTGGCTTTGTCTTCGTGTCAAAATGTTTGTGTTAGTGTGTCCTTGTGGCATTGTGCCAACGCTGCTGTTCAAGGCTGGTTTTTTTAACATCTGGATGGATACTCCGTGTCAAAATCTTTGAATTCCCCTGCGCGGGATCGTTCTTCTGTTTGCTCTCGACCCTGTGTGGGAATGACTTGTGGTCAGGCTCGCCCTCTTTTTTTGTGACAGCTGCTATTCCATGCTGCCATTTCTTCCAGGCAACTGGATCTTCAAGACAATTTGAATGTATTTGTACTCTTCTTTTGTATATAATAGGATAGATTTACCGAAAAAAAAAAAAAAAAAAAAAAAAAAAAAAAAAAAAAAAAAAAAAAAAAAAAAAAAAAAAAAAAAAAAAATCAATAGTTGCGTTTATTGCAAGCGTTAGTTATATTTGCACAAGATGTTACAAAAAAAACGCCTTAAGACATAAATGTAAATGGTCATTGAAAATAAGAATTAATAAAGGCCTGTTTTGCAACATTTGCAACAAGGACCTACATTCCAATAATCTATAGAATAATTAGTTATGCGCACACCTTTGAAATGATCAAAAAAGATTCTTCAACCTCTATAATAGCAAGTGATTCCCTAGAATCTAAAGTTGTTTCCAAGTTCCCCAAGTATATGGATAAGGTACTTTAAAAGAACCACCACCATCAACCTATCAAGAAGACATCATTCCCAACAAAAATATGTATTCCACAAACAAAATAAAGGCAAAGAGATATTGAGCAAAATTGAGATTGTGAGTCAAGGACTACACACTCAACTTGGTGTGATCAAAAGAGATTCCCCTAGAACCTATAGGGTTACCAAGTTCTCTATGCACTTATAAGTTGCCTCAACAACGCCACCACCAACATTTCTGCTAAATAATGGAATTGTAGATAAAGGAAGAAAACAATATTTAAGAAGATAATAATTTAATCAAGCCAATAAATAAAAACACTATAAAAGCTAATATTCCTACATTTCACTAAATAATGGAATTGTAGATAAAAGAAGAAATCAATATTTAAGAAGATAATAATGTAATCAAGCCAATAAAGAAAAACTCTATAAAAGTTCATATTCCTACGTTAGATTCCAATGTCCTTATCATAGTGGATAAAGGTTTCGTGCATAGAGCATTCCATATCATCCAACATGTAATCATTAGCACACTTCATAATATTTTGGAAACCTAATTTATCACACATGTGACCAGTGATCTTAGGCAATTCCAAACTACCTAATTGAATATAATCATCACTATTTTTAAATCTCTTTTTAGCACAACACCAATAATGATGCACAACCCAAGAAGATAATTGTGCTTTCCATAACAAAATTACAACATTAAACAGTTTTACTGCTCTTGAACTATGTGCTCTATTGATCAAAATGACATCAATCAACAATGCGCTACTCTTCAACCTCACCTACATATGCAAGGAATGATGGATCAAATGTTTCACCCCATAAATTTACCTAACTATTATTATTACATAAATCAGACAATCGAAACCTTGAATGCCGCAAAATATAAATTTACTGGGTTATTAATATTAGAAACCACATGCCCCGGATGCGGGTGCCAGCTATTCCAAGGCGTTTGATGGGACACGGGTCTCATGGAGGCCACACGCCGGCCATGCGCCATGTTGACTTGGGAAGCGGTGGAGCAGGTCGATCCCGTAAGGTGGCTTTAATAGCCACAGGACGGAAGCCTGAATGCATTAACGCTCTGGCCTCACTTGACTGCACTGTTCAGTTCGGCTCTGCTATGGATTTGATAGCAACCTTAATGGCGGACGACCTCTGAGGAAGAGTAGGGAGCTCTATAAATAGAGGCCCCCTCTGCATCCCTGTCCACACTTGGCCTGAATCCTGGTTAATTCAGTTGTTGGACCTGGTTAATTCGGGCTCTGCCATGTTCTGTTATTGCCCAGGCCTGCTCGTCCAGGTTGGTTACTCTCTGCATTACCCTGCTAACATGGTTCGAGAGCGTCAGAGGTTGATGAGTCATCGTGGCACCAGCAGAGGCGGGACCTCGCGACGCCCGGCTGATGAGGAGACCCGTCCACCTTGCCACTGCCCTCATTGTCACTGTTTCTCCCATTGCCCTAGCTTTGCAGCCGCCAATCCTATCCGGCCTAGCCAATTCATGGAGGCAAGCTCCCCTGGGACCTCGTCTGCTCCCTTCTTTGGCTCTGCTATCTTCTCCTTCGAAAGTCACCTGAATCGCCCGCGCATAAACGCCCACATCTCCATTCTAGTCATCGATGAACCTGTGGATGATGGCAGCTCCAGTGCTCCGCCCGAGTTCGCTCCTCCGAGGGACGAGGCCCAAGAAGCTAATTTGGCCTAGGCAGACAAAGGGCAAGCTGCAGAATTGCCGAATCCGCAGAGGGAAAGCAGCCAGCGTCAACCTGTAGCGGTCGTGGAAACTGAAGCCACGCTGCAGGACGAGGATTATTACAGACCTTGTCCAATCGTGGAGGAGGAGCCGGAGGAATAGCTCGCCGCATCAATTCAGGTTTTGCTGTTTGGTTCTGGTTTTGGTTCATGGTCTCTTTGGTCAGGTCTCTCTGTCCACTTGTCTCTGGTTGTCTACGTGTCGTCCTGTCTATTCATGTCATTCTGTCTCAGAGGTATTCTGCCAACGCTGAGCAGAAGAGTTGGTTATTTTGGGGTTTGGTCCTCTGTTCTGGGGCTGGGATAGAAGGTTAGTTTGGCTCTCCCCTGCGTGGGAATTTTTTTGGGTCATATGGATCTGGTCCTCTGTTTGGGGGCTGGCAAGAATGTCGATTAGGTTCTCCCCTGCGTGGGAATTTTTTAGGTCTCAAACGCATGCAACAGGCAGTCTTTCTCTTGGCTACACCTGGTTGATCCACTCTGCCATTATCTCTGGCAGAAGGATCCCTCTGTCAGCTCGAATGTAAATGTATATGGCTTCATGTACATAATAGAATAGTTTAATTCAGAAAAATATATATATATACTATATTACTATATATGATTAGAAATCACATGATGGGAATTATTTACTTTTTACTATTTTCATGGAACATTACATTAAAATGTATTGAAAAAATATATGTGTGGCTAATATATATTGTATATGTGAAGATATGTGTAACTTTACTTGAAAATGATATATATACAATTTAAAAAGATCGATTAGCTTATTCATTGAATAACAAAGAAAAATAGATAAAGGAAGTGATGATTCAATTGGGCATATCAGTTGGTGA
Source organism: Pinus taeda (assembly GCA_000404065.3). Lineage (NCBI taxonomy): Eukaryota > Viridiplantae > Streptophyta > Pinopsida > Pinales > Pinaceae > Pinus > Pinus taeda. Next base: position 290,735 of record APFE030066625.1, read on the forward strand.
TTTCGGTTTAAAATTATTTACTTTTTACTGCCGTCACGTAACATTAAAAAGTATGGGAAAATATGTAATGTCACATTACAAAATATTAAAAAAATATATGTGTCGTCTAATATATATTGTGTATGCTGAAGATATGTGTAACGTTACTTAAAAAAAAAAAAAATTAAATAAAAAATGTATCGGGTAATATTACCATGCTTTAAATAAAAAATGTATCGGGTAATATTACCATGCTCAATTCTGAAAACGATATCTATACAATTTAAAAAGAGATGGATTAGCTTATTCATCGAATAACAAAGAAAATTACGTGAAGGAAGTGGATGGTTCAATTGGGCATATTTTGTAATAATATCCACATAAATTAAAGGTTACTTTCAGGGTTTCAGGTTCCTTTCAGGTTTTTAGTTGTAGGAAGGTAAACTCAATATAATGGAAGGTAGTAGGAATGAGGGGAAATATTGAGTAGAATGTAATATTTAGGGTTGGATGTGACCCGAAATATTAGGTAAAATTTAATAATATTACATTTTAATTAGTATTTCTCCCCACCCCTAGCCACTATTTATTAGGTGGGGGTGGTTATAAATATTGGGTAACACATAAT